>CAUYRH010011713.1:0-19887 GCA_963574655.1 Perodicticus potto | reverse complement strand
TTACATGGATGGAGCTGGAACATATTCTTCTTAGCAAAGTATCTCAAGAATGGAAGAAAAAGTATCCAATGTACTCAGCCCTACTATGAAACTAATCTATAGCTTTCATATGAAGGCTATAAACCAATTATAGCATGAGGGGAAAGGGGGGGAGGGGATAGAATGTGTGAAGGGAGGGTAATTGGTGGGACCACACCTACGGTGTGGAGAAGGGTATAGGAAAGCTTACTAAATGCAGAATATAAATGTCTTAACACAATAACAAAGAAAATGCCATGAAGGCTATGTTAACCATTTCAATGAAAATATTTCAGATTGTATATGAAACCAGCACATTGTTCCCCATGATTACACTAATGTACACAGCTATGATTTAATAAAAAAGAAAAAAATGAACAAAATGAACATAGTTTTGGATGAAAAATCAAATTAGGTTCTCATCATAATTTTCCACAGTATTTTTGTACGAAAAATAGGTAATATAATTAATCTATTCAAGGATGAACACACAGACCATAGAATTAACCCAGGAAAAGTGAGCTTAAGTATAAAGGAAAAAGTCAAACTTCATCAACTGGAAAAAACATAGATGATCTACTTCCTAACAGTCCTTCCTAAAATTTTACTCAAGAACAAGTTTCCAGAAAACAAAATGACTAGAGAGAATTTGATACAAGTGGAGGTGGTAAGCAGTACGTAGTTTCTATAGAGTAAAAACCAAATGAGAATTAAAAGGGAGAGAAAAGGCATGTAATAGCTCTCTGATTTGATAATTGAGATATATTGCAACCATTATGAAATGAGAAGATAATGAGTATAGCATATGTCAACATTGTTAACTATATTCAGTAAATATAGTTGGTGATCAACAGTATTAGTATTGTCAATCTTTGATTGTTTTATGTAAAGAAGATACTGCACGTATGTAATTTTGGGTTATTTTAATTTTATTATCTCCTATTATTCTTGAAAACCAGCATTCTCAGCATGGAATTAAAAAGATTCAGATGAAATATAGAAGCGGTTATGAAAAACCCTTTAATGACTTATAGTGAATAGAAATATGAGTATGAAAACATGAATGTATATTACCTTTAAAAATGCACGCGTACACACACATTTATATTTCTCAGCTAGTATACATTCCTAGCTCTGTCTATTAAAAATATCCTAGAAACAATGACAATACCGAAGCAATTGGCTTCCCTACCATCAGTATTGTTCCCAGTATATCATTTTCAGTTAGAAGTAACCAGAGCCTCATGGAGAAACAACAGAAAATATACAAGATAAATCTAATATATCTTGAGAAGGCGTTATTAAGAAAGATCTCCAAAAATATAAAAGGACTTTGGAGCCTGCCCCACCCCAGTATAAAAGTATATGAATAAAATAATAGAAACTGAACACTTTATCCATGCATTTGGCTAAAACACAGTGCATACAATAAGAACTTAAGTTTTGACAAAATTTCCAAAATAATTAATATTTCTTTTGTGGACATCTCTTGGAGAATTAATCTCTATGCAAGATACTATCTCAAAATATGAAAAAAGTAGTACTTTCTGAGCCAACTCTTAAAAAGCATGCTTAAATATTTAGGAGATGGAGTCATGGCTTGCACATTGTATGCTCGATAAACACAAATTGATTTTTATATAATTTTCAAGTAAGTTGGTCATTTTGAAAAGGTCAGTGTTTGTTTCTTTTGAATTTCCATTATGCATCAAAGAAGTTGTTTACCTGGTACAGGTCATAGGGTTTTGACATGTTGTAAGAGGGATTTAAATATATATATATATATAATGAGGAGGCATGGCTAGAATAACAGGTAGATGTTTGTTTGTGATTTACAGGATTTATAGGCACAAAAAAGCATTGCCCTCCCTACTGATTACCTACCATATCTAAATCTTAATGAACAACTGATATATATAATATAAAATAGTTTAATCATCAAAGAGAACATAAATATGCATCTGTTATGTATCTATAATAATTTGTTGGATATCAGTAAGCCATCTCTTATTATTACCAGGATAAGCATTCAACACAACACAAAATTTTAAATGAATACAATCAATGAATAATTATGACTCCTAATGCCACACACCAGCCCAATGCAATTGCAGGAAACTTGAATATTTTTATGTTTCTAGTTTGGCAAATAGAAATTAAAATACATATATTTATATAAAAAATAAGTATATATTTATAAATAATGAATAAATAAAATAAATATATATTTATTTATAAATATATATAAATATATATATTTTAACTGGCACTTAAGAAAAAATGTCTGCACACTGTTAGGTCTCTGTTGATATTCTATTCCCTGGTCAAGCTAGTAACAGAGTGATCACAAATACAAAGCAATTTCACACCCATGCCATTTATTGCAATGCAAAAGTGTATCTCAGAGAGAGACGTGTCCTTCTCTACAACAGGACCCTCACGTCTTAGTACACACAGTCTTTTTACCATCCCTTTTATGTTTACTGGCTTGTCCTACCTCTCCGTTGGCTGGAATTGGTTGTCATTTCCAGTGTTTGGGTGACTGACAGCTTGGGGTTATATAAAAGTTTACACAGCAATCAACATGACAGAATGGGGTTATCAGGATTCTCAGAATCCTTCACGGAAAACATACTGGGGGTCAAAACCATGATGCTAATGAGATGGTAATGAGCCCCCGTCAGTTGAAGTCACTAGAAGCTCCACACTGTGCATTCTCTGTGGAGGAGCAGTCTCTAGTCACAAACATCTCATCTGTGGTCTCTTTGCTGTGTCCTGATCACTTCTCACCCTGCACACTTAATCACTTCCTCCATTTGCCTTGCCACCTGTTTGCCCTCCTTCCTACCTAACAATAGTATTACCAGAATTCATATTTTAATCAAAAAGCATTCAAAAATTGTGAATACCAAAGCTGACTGATTAATTTATACATAATAATTTTCTAAATATTAGAATTACCTAGAAATTAATAAGCCTGGTTTATTATTGATCACATGATCAATCCCTGATTACTCTAGAAAAATTACATCCTAATCTATTAGCAATGTAAATGCCCTACAGATTTGATGTGTCTTTTAATATTGTTATTGATACAACACTTACTTATTTATAACTGTCTCTGCATTGGTTTACTTTGTAGACACATTAGTTCCTATTGATAGTTAAGACTACTCCTTTTTTCACAATTCTAAAGAGATAATTTTTCTCACAGAAGTGCCTTCTACAGTAGAAGTTAGCAAATTAAGAAGTAGGGCAGACGATTCTGATCTGGTGAGCGGCTCCGGCCAGTTCCCTTTTAGCCTATAGTGACATATCTGGAGTTTATTCAGCAGAATGAAGAACGGGATGGTGTGCATTTTAGTTGGAATGTGTGGTCTTCCAGTCCTCTGGAGGCTACGAGAATGGTTGTCCCCCTGGCTTGTATCTTTACTCCTTTGAAAGAAAGTCCAGACCTACCTGCTGTGCACTATGAACCTGTGCTTTGCAGCAGGCCAACTTGTAAAGCTATTCTTAATCCACTTTGTCAGGGTGATTATTGAGCAAAACTTTGGGCCTGCAATTTCTGTTTCCAAAGAAATCAGTTTCCTCCAGCGTATGCAGGCATATCTGAGGTGAATCAGCCTGCTGAATTGATGCCCCAGTTTTCTACAATCGAGTACATGATACACACAGTGCTCAGTCCCCTCTGATATTTCTGTATGTGGCTGACACATGCCTGGAGGAAGATGACCTTCATGCACTCAAAGCGTCCCTGTAGATGTCCCTGAGTCTGCTTCCTCCAGATGCTCTGGTGGGTCTGATCACATTTGGGAGGATGGAGCAGGTTCACGAACTAAGCTGTGAAGGAATCTCCAAAAGTTACGTCTTCCGAGGGACCAAGGATTTAACTCCGAAGCAAATACAGGACATGCTGGGCCTGACCAAGCCGGCCATGCCTACGCAACAAGCAAGACCTCCTCAGCCACCGGAGCACCCTTTTGTCTCCAGCAGATTTCTGCAGCCCATCCACAAGATTGACATGAACCTCACTGATCTTCTTGGGGAGCTGCAGAAGGAGCCACGGACAGTAATGCAGGGGAAAAGACCTTTGCGGTCCACTGATGTTGCTTTGTCCATCGCTGTTGACTTGTTGGAGGGCACTTTTCCAAACACGGGAGCCAGGATCATGCTGTTTACTGGAGGTCCCCCTACCCAAGAGCCTGGCATGGTGGTTGGAGATGAATTAAAGATTTCTATTTGATCGTGGCATGATATTGAGAAAGGTAATGCAGCACTATGAGATGCTTCCTAATAGAACTGCTGCAAATGGTCACTGCATTGATATTTATGCTTGTGCCCTTGATCAAACTGTACTTTTGGAGATGAAGTGTTGTGCAAATCTCACTGGAGGCCACATGGTAATGGGAGATTCTTTCAACACTCCTCTCTTCAAGCAGACATTCCAAAGAGTTTTTAGTAAAGATTTTAATGGAGATTTCTGAATGGCATTTGGTGCTACTTTGGAAGTAAAGACCTCTCGGGAACTGAAGATTGCTGGAGCCATTGGTCTGTGTGTATCTCTGACTGTGAAAGGACCATGTGTGTCAGAAAATGAGCTTGGTGTTGGTGGCACAAGTCAGTGGAAGATCTGTGACCTGGATCCCACATCTACACTTGGCATCTACTTTGAAGTAGTCAATCAGCACAATGCCCCGATACCCCAAGGAGGCAGAGGCATCATCCAGTTTGTCACACAATATCAGCACTCCAGCACCCAGGGACGCATCCGTGTGACTGCCATCGCCCGAAAGGGGGCGGATGCACAGAGTCAGCTCCAGCACATAGAAGCAGCATCTGACCAAGAGGCCTCAGCAGTCTTGATGGCGCAGCTTGGCGTATTCCCAGCAGAGTCAGAAGAGAGGCCCGATGTGCTCAGGTGGCTGGACCTACAGCTCATCCGTCTGTGTCAGAAGTTTGGACAATATGACAAAGACCCCACTTCTTTTAGGTTATCAGATTCCTTTTCTCTATATTCTCAATACATGTTCCATCTTAGAAGGTCCCCGTTCTTCAAGTATTTAACAACAGCCCTGATGAGTCATCCTATTACAGACACCATTTTGCCCGGCAGGATTTTACCCAGTCGCTCATCATGATCCAGCCCATGCTCTACTCCTATTCCTTCCATGGGCCTCCAGAGCCAGTGCTCTTGGGCAGCAGCTGCATTCTGGCTGACAGAATTTTGCTCATGGATACTTTCTTCCAAATTGTCATTTATCTTGGTGAGACCATAGCCCAGTGGTGTAAAGCTGGGTACCAGGACATGCCTGAGTACGAAAACTTCAAGCATCTTCTACAGGCACCACTGGATGACGCTCAAGAAATTCTGCAGGCACTCTTCCCGATGCCACGTTGCTTTAACACGGAGCATGGCGGCAGCCAGGCGCGATTCCTTTTGTCCAAAGTGAACCTGTCTCAGACACACAATAACCTGTATACTTGGGGACAGGAGACTGGAGCGCCCATGCTGACAGACGAAGTTAGCCTGCAGGTGTTCATGGATCACTTGAAGAAGCTGGCTGTCTCCTGTGCCTGTTAACCTGAGCATGTGCCCACGAGATTGAAGAGAACGCTGTGTTCACAATTGTTGATGAAGACTTAGTAACATTTCTTTTACTTTTCTAGCAGATTTTAATAAATAATCAAAGGAAAGAAAAAAAAGAAGTAGGCCAATTTACTAGCACCTTCCAAGTAACAGTTGTACACTTTTTAAAAGCATCTAAGTAAGAAAGGCTTAATTATTTATCTTGAAGAATTGTCCAATCCTAGGTATTTGCCATACCTATTCAAATGTAAAGGTATACTGAAAGTTCATAATACTTGTACATTATCCCAAACTTTATCTTAATCTGACATCTTCTGAACAATCTATTTAAATCTGAAAAATCAAATATCATCATCCTAATACTAATCATCCTGCATTTTCTGTACTGAACACAGGAGAAATAAAAGGAAATACATGGTGCCAGATGTAATTTAACCCCTAGTAGATTATGTTGTTCATATTCACATCCACCCAAGTGCTGTGGTCTAGCCTTGAACTTAAAAAGATAGAAACAAGGCAGATTCCTAAATTATAGAGGTCCTGAAGGAACATGCTCCCAACAATTGTTAGGTGCAGGAAAAAAAATATCCTACACATACAGGAAAAACACACCAATACTTGTATGAACATGGACCTGGTGTCTAGATGGTGAAGTGTTTCTTCTAAAAACCCATATTCTAAGCCTGAGCTTCCATGGCTGTGTATATCAACATATAAGATTGTGGCATTAAAAACAATAAATAGCAAATTACAATAAAATTAGTTCAAGGTCTTTTTTATTGATATATAGGGTGGACGTAAAGTTTGTGTGCAATTTAAAATCGTTTAACATAGTAAAGCACAAGAAGTTCATGTCCATCCTGTATATACATTCAACAGATGCTTATGTAAAACCATTATGGAATAAAAAGGTGAAACAAATGTTGAGTATTTCTTTTACCTAGTTGCCAGTATCTCATCAAGCAGATCACAAATGACCAAAAGATTTAAATTTTATTACAGCAAAGGAAAAGTCAGAATCATGGATTCTTTGGTTCACTTTATTTGTATGTATATATGTATTTATGAGGTCAGTTAAGTTCATAAACTCAGTCTAGAAAAAAATGCTGCATACGTCATTGCTGAATATCACTAGGGTCATTAGAGGCCAAGAGGAGTATTTCCCAGGTGACCACAGAGATATTCAGCAATAATGTCTGTAGCATATTTTCCAGGATGAGTTTGCAGACTTAACTGTCAGACCTCACAAATTGTTGGTGATTATTCGTAATGGTTAATTGGTTGATTGATGCTTTCACTATTAAAATTTTTATCAACATTTGTGTAAATGTACTTCATTGAAAATGATTATCTGTCATATAAAAACCCCACAGTAAAAATCCAGCCTACTGGTTATTCTGAAAGAGTGATTGCTTTTCAATACGTTTCACTCCAAGAAAAAGAAAAAAAAATCATGCAGGAATCACAAATTTGTATGATCTTTCTGTTTTTTTTTTTTATTATAGAGGAAACTCTATGTGGCCCACAAGGATCACCCACTTGGGCTGAATAAACATAGTTGAATAAATCATAGTTGTTTGAAACTATGCCATACACTCCTTTTATTCAAGCCTACTTGGGACTTTAGATTTTAAGGTTACCTCTCTTATAAATTCTGGGTCTGGTTTATTTGTATTCCATAGCCAATGTATATTGATTCTGCTTTAATAGCCTTCTGGTCTTCTTTACTAGTAAAAGTACTGAGTGTAGGACTGGTCTTTGACTCTTTCCCACCCCCCTCGCCTTTTTTTTTTTTTTTTTGGTAAAGTGACATGACTATTAGATTCTGTAATGCATTTGCTAACTATGTCTGCTTCCTCTTCATGATTAACTCAACTCATTGACCCTATGGTTCTATGTGATTAATGGTATTTTCATCTGAAACAAAATGGTATTTTCATTCCTTGTAAAAGGAATAATCAAAATGACTTGGCTTCTTTTGTCTCCCCTGTGGTAATTCTCCACGTACGTATCTGAACTTGTATTTCCTTTTATCTTGACGTTGTCTGATAATACCAATTGACTCCACACCTACAAGTGAGAGAAGCTCCTCCTACTATTGAATCAGAGAAAACATAAATAGCTTTTACAATGATGTGTTTTTAGCTGTACTACTCCGCAACCTCTTTGTATATACATTGATGATAAGAATATGCCAGTACATATAAAATATCATATTTATGTTTAATTGAAATAAACAGATCTACCATCAAAGGGGAGAAAACATGTAGAAATATATGAAAACATTAATCAAATTTGAGTGGATTATAGAGCACAGAGATTGTGTGACTTGTGTAAAAACATTTCAGTGGCATGGAAAACTGCTGAGGGTGCCAAAAAATATACATGCATTTTAAGAAAGGAAAAAACCTGCATTAAAATTGTAATACTAAAGTCACATTTGACCTCTGCAATTACAAGGGATGCAAGATATAATATATAAGATAACAAATATTATTGGTATATCTGAGTATTGCAATCCTAACACAGTTTTTTTCTTTCTTTAAATGGGTGTGTATATATACATATAAGCACCCTCTGTGTTACGTGGTTTGGATTTTTCCTGAGCATCATAACCTCTCCTGAATTACTACACAAGAAATAGAAAGGATCTGAGTTCATGGATTGTAATCTTTTATTTGAGATTCAGAGTTCCCATAGACATGCAAAAATGAGTCATATTTAGATGTGGGAAAAAACTTAGTGGGCCAGTCACAATTTGTTAAATCTTGAAGTTGAGCTCCTAGCTTTGCAAAATTTGACAAGATAGCTGCTATAGAAAATGCCACAAATCAAATAGGAAGAAATTCCCAGACTAAGAATCCCCCTTGTAAATCGGGTTCAGAGGGACTGGCTGTGTTCTTTAGAGAAGCCACTCAAGTCCCTTTATTTTCCTGTGAGCTTGCTAAAATCATTTTGTTTTGAAAGTAAAATATTTTCTGAAAATGTTGTTACATGTTAACATCTAAGGAGTATCAAAAATCAGATTGTAATAGCTCTTAAACTTGAAGACGTTATTGTTCCAATTGACTTATAAAAATAAATATGAAGTACTTGTATAATTAGAATGTAAGAAAATTCCAAGAAAAAGAAGAAATGTAATTTCTAATGATTAAATATCCTGGCCTTTAAGAAAAAAAATTTATAGTCTCATTGAAAATGCCAACAAAAAAAGGTCAAACTATAATATCAATGGTGGATGCATAGATTAAAAATATCAACTGGATTTTAGGCTATCAACAAATAGTCCTGTTTATGAAAGCATTAAATAGTTAATAAATATAGAATCATATAAAGATTAAGCTGATATGATATTTCTATTCAAGATAAATCCAAGGAGATGATTAGTCGTCTGGTTTAATAACATGTGCCTTCAGCATTACATTTTCTTTCAATATATCTTTCTTAGAGTATTTTAGTTTTACTCTTATTTCCTACAAATTGTCTTAACATGTATTTACATTTTGCTTTTATTATTTCAAAACTTCCAATTCTATACTAGAATCAAAACATATAGAATTACTATAGTCACAACAGTGTAAATAAACATATACCTTACTGAAAATGTTTTGCAAGCTGTCTTCAAAATGTATTTGTTGTTCAGAACTTCTGACGTGGCTGCAAATCATGTGGATTAAGTAAAGGCGCTTACACCATCCAAATAAATGTCTGAAGTGCTTTCTTTCTGACAAACTTTAATATCAAAGTTACAGAGGACTTGTGCTTCAGGCTGCAATGCCATAACAAGACCTTTACTTAATAGTCTATTGAAAACAATTGGAAAACTGAACAAAATATGTGCAACAACTGTTTTCAGACATTGAACAAGCAACCCAAGACTATGATATCTATGGAAGGGAAACAAACAAGACAAATATTTCCATTGCCCAGTTTTTCAGGCTAAAGGCAACTATGTGTAGGCAGTAGACCCAGGGAGGGAAACTCAAATAAAGCTCAATCTCTTTGGTGAAGTAAGGAGATATAAATAGTAATGTGTCTGGAGATTAGGGGCAGAATCCCAGACTAGGGAGAAATGTAGAAAAGGAATTCCAGAAACCAGTGATTTAAATAAACTTTAAAGTTATAAAAAATGCACAATTTCTGTAATTGAATAATTTTAGAGGTTAGTAAACAAAATTGACATAGAATGTAGACAAAAACAAACATGTGAAATTGGAGAGGGTGAGTAGAATTATGCATTCCTTAGGTCATATATATATCAGGTTTGAACCCACCATCCTAGGTATATGGGGCCAGTGCCCTACTCACTAAGCCACAGGCACTGCCCAGGTCATTATATTTTTTTAAGGAGATAGGAATCTTAACTTCATTGAGTACTCATCTCCTCATGTGACTTTTTAACACACCGTGTGTACATTTTGTAACCAGAAATTTAATTCTATTTCTTAAGGTAAAATACATTTCTGTTTCAGCCCCTAAGCCAGGAATGAATATATGTATAAGACATGGCCTTTCATCAAGCTTAACTACAATGGTTGAAAAACTGAGTTAGAAAACACAGGTTTGTTGAAGAACCAATTACCTACCATATTTACACTTTTTTTCATTATATATTGAGTTAACCATCAGAAATTGACAAAAAGGTAGTGATAATTTACCTATAGTTGAAAATTGATAGTTGGGAGAGAGTGGGGGTGAAAATTCAAATAGTAAAACAAACAAACAAAAAGATCAGAGTATATGTAAGGAAATACCAAGGGGGATTTTACTGAGAAAGTTACTTCACTAAATCAGTTTTCTCACTGGAAAAATGAGGATAATTGCATTTAATAAGGTTATTGTAAATATAAAATTAGACTACAAGTATAAAAGTACTTTTAAAGATAGGAAAATACTCTTCCTCTATATCATTTTAGAAAAATCTATAAAGAAGAAACAATTCCTCTAATTTCTCCTAAATGCTGATATGTTTTCTAAGGCAAATGATAGTAAATTAATAGAAGAATAAAGGGGAATTTCCATTATTTCACTTTTTATAACTAAATATGTAATATTTGCTGTGCTCTATGGAAATGTATATTTATTCATAAACAAGTTTTGATTTACTGTGACCTATGGTCATTACCAAGCAATCACATTTATTGACCTGTGGAGAAAAATGATATTCTTGAATTCGCTATAAAGGGTACAGTAAATCTAGTAGCTGTGTAATTAACTCATAATTATGTAAGCAATAAAGACATGATTATAAGATTATTAATATGTTAAAATTATAAGGAATTTTCTGGCATTTAATTAACATTTACCCAGGCAGGCTACAGCAAATTAAATATCAATTAATAAAAATAGTGACATTTATTTAGATACTCTATCAGTTGTCACAATTATTAACTTGTTATCACTAGCTTTAAAACTCTGATTAAGTGCATAAAAATTCTCTACATTTTTATATATTAAAAATCTAATTATATTAGTGTCCTATAATTTTAAACTGATTACAGTTTCTCTAATAATAAATTCTCTACACTCTTCACCCCCAATTGATGTATAATCAACATGCACTAGTTTATAAAGGCAAATAAACATCTCTACAGGAACGAAGAAATCTTTCAAGAGCTCTCCTCTTTAAAGTACCCAATCATATAAAGCTCAGATTTAAAATTAATATACTGTATTAGCTCTATGAGACCATTGATGTCTACTGTAAGACACTAAATATGCCTCTTTTTCAGCTGTTCTGTCTTTGACACATGGTTTAGACTATTGATTTGAGACATACAGGGAACTAGTTAAGATGTATCTATGTAAATTCTAGCTTATGTATTTTAATTTTAATCATCTGGGTACTTTTGAAGGTTTATATGTATAATATTAGTTCCCAAGCAACTACTGACTCCTATGAACAACAAATTTGAAAATATGACTGATAAGGGTATCTAACATGAGAGATGTCTTAACTAGTACAAAATCTACTTTATAGCCATATTAATCCCAACCACTTTCATACATCATTTCTCAGTTACCAAGATAATGTAAGACATTTGAGAAGTATATACTAAGAGAAAAGCTGACACTTTCAAATAAAGTGAATTACTGAATTTAGGAAGAATTGAAGAAATAAATCAAGAAAGCCACCAAATGTTATAGGTAAAAAATGTCCTTTGTTCTATGAAATCCATCATATAATGATAGAAATGACTAGTTTTAGTGAAATTAAGTTCAATTTTAACCATTTAAAGTGTACAGACCTGGCCCATAAAAACTTTAATGAAAAGATGCTACAGTCATATATATTTGACAGTCTGTTTGCTGCAAGCTGCAGTGTGCACTGGCTTCTGCTGGGGAAGGGTCTGAGAAGCCTTCAGTGAAGACATCTAATCAGAGAATTTAAGAATTTAAGCTCAGAAATTTTAACTCATATCACGCTTAAGTTATCAACAAACTAGAGCACTAAAAGCTCTGATGGAATTATTGTAATAACCGAAATACTTAAAGGACTATCTTATTCTAAGGGTTTAGTGTGATATGTGTGAAAATTAGTAATAAAAATTTCAGAATTTTTTCTGATTAATTTATAAACCTAAGGATAAATGTGTATCTTTCTGGGTTTATCTGTGACATCTTCAGGGCTGTATAATTAAAAGTATTCATTTTAAAGAAATAATACATTTATTATTTGTTTTTATAAATGACAGCATACTCTGTCCCTTTTCCCCCAATCCCCCCAAAAAGGGAGTCTTCAGGACAATTTTGCCCATTACACTCCAAAAAAAAGTAGGTGAAAATTTGATTAATATACATCCTCAGTAAACCTCGGTATTGTATGACATTTTTATCTAACCCGTTCTATTGGCTGTGTACTAGTGTCTAATTTTCCTTTGAATTTTTATATCTCTGAGGTGTAAGGAGTTTAATATCACTAAGCATGTATATTGGCCACTGGAACTTCCTCATTGTGAAGAAGCGTGTACAATTTATCCAATTTATTTAATGGCATGTCTTTTCATAGTATTTTAGAGGGATCATTATGTGATGTGGGTCCAAATCTTTGCTTGATATATTCAGCTCAGACATCTTCCCACACTTTTTGTCTTGACTTTCATCTTTTTAATGGTGCATTCTAATTAATCCTAGGTTTTAAAGGAGGCTAATTTATCAAACACCATTTCACAATATATTCTGTTGAAAAAAACATTGCCTAGTGATGAACAAGTATGTTTTTATTACCTAAAAGCTTTATTGTTTTACTGTTTTCATTAAAACCAAGATGTATATGTAATTGACTTTTGCACATGATACTAAACAGGGATGATTGTTCTCTTTAAGAAGTGTAGATATCTAGTTTAACTAAAATCATTTATTAAAAAACAATTTTTCTCTTGTTTCGCTGTAGTTATTAATCAACAGATCATTAACACGTTCCATTGGTTATCGCCTGTTCTTATAAAAAATACCACAACTTCTGAATTACCACATATAAATAATAAATTTCAATACATAAATCTAAAATTTCTCTAGATTTTTATTTTTTAAGTTATCCTTGACTGTTCTTAATGTTTGAACGCCATGTACACTATAAAATAAAGTTGTAAATTTACAGATATGCCCAAACCTTTGTAGGACTTTGAATTTGATTTTATTGAATGTAAAGCATAGCTTTAAAATAAAGTATTTTCAAGTCCTTAAACATTTCAAGGACTTAAACATTATGAACAACTTTATAGGCTTGGCACCGTAGCTCAGTGACTAGGGCGCCGACCACATACACCAAAGCTGGTGGGTTCGAGCCCAGCCCAGGCCTACTAAACAACAATGACAACTGCAACCAAAAGATAGCTGGGCATTGTGGTGGGCACCTGTATTCCAAGCTATTCGGGAGGCTGAGGCAAGAGAATCACTTAAGCCCAGGAGTTGGAGGTTGCTGTGAGCTGTGATAGCACTGCACTCTACCCAGGGCAACATAGTGAGACTCTGTCTCAAAAAAAAAAAAAAAAAAAAAAAACTTATAAAGGTCTTTTGCAATTCACACTTATGCTTTGTATTTAAGGGTAGAAATCATCTTGTATATATTTGGCTATATTTATTCACAGGCATTTAATCTTTTCTAAAGCTATTATAATCATTGGAAAACTTTATTTTCTATTTATTGTTTATAATGGTCATGTAACCAATAAACCTGATAAATTCACCTTTATTTAGGAAAGTATATTGATAGAGTAATTTAGATTTTCTCTATAAATAATCATATCTTTGGTAAATAGTAACAATTCAATATGTTTTTACTAATCTTCATAAGTTTGAGTTTATTTTCTTTGCCTTACACATTTGTCTAGAACCAAGGCTAGTATTTTGCATAAAAATAGTGCCAAGAGGTGATTTACCAATATTAGTAATATAATTAGCAAAAGAAGTGATGAGGAAAAGAAATGCAATAAAAATATTCAAGATACAAATTATGGAGGAAACAAATGGAAAAATTAAGAACATAACATGAGAAACAAGTGGAACATATCCTTGACTGTTCTGGATTAATAAATTTGTAACTGGAGAAATATTTAAGAAGACGATACCTGCAAATATTGCAAAATTCACAAAATGTCAAATCACAGATTGAAACTACCTAATAAGTCAGCAAAGAAAATACAGTCTAGGCATATAAAAATATAAATAAAGAAGTAAAAAAAATTCATAAAATCTGGTAGAAAATAAAACATTTTACTTTGAAAATTTAAAAATTTCTATTACAACTAACTTCCCTTCAGAAGTGATGAAGGAATTAGATAATTAAAAACATGTTTAGAGTTTAGGAACCGCTTCCAAAGCTTCCAAGCTAGAATTCTTTATATATTGAAAATATATCACACAAAGGAAAAGTCCTATGTAAATTCTAAAATGAGTTTATATTAAATGTTAAATAAGCAGAGGAAAAATAACAAAAATTAGAGCAGAAATAAAGGAAATCTACAAAGCAAAAGCTCATTCTGATCCTATGGACATTAAATGATAATAAAGAATTATGAACAACTCTATACCCACCAATTTGATAGGCTAATTAATTATACAAACTCTTTAAAAAACATAATCTGCCAAATCTCATGCTGGAGAAATATATAACCTGAATCACTTTACCCTTATTGGAGAAAATTAATTAGTAATTAATAATCATTCTTTAACAGAAAATACTACGACAAGATTGGTTCATGGATGAATTCTAGTAAATATATAAAGAAGAATTTAGAAGATTAATTCTCTCTGTATATCAGGAAACAGAATCTGAGCAACTACGCCCTAATTCATTCTATGAGACCAGAATTACCCTAATACCAAATCAGAAAAGATAATAAAAGAAAGGTCTACCATAGACCACTAATGTTCATGAACATAGATTTTAAAATTCTCAACCAAATATAGGTAAAATCTCCATAGTTGACCACCTCCTACATTGACCACCTCCTCAAGTGGACCTATTTTTCATAGACTGAATATGTACCATATGTACATATCAGCATAGTAGGCATAGTTCCTTATGTTAACCACCTCTGTGTGTTGATCTGTTTTTAATAGTCCCTTGGGTGGTCAATTTACAGTAGTTCTACAGAAAATTAAATTCAATAATTTATAAAAAGAATTTTACATTGTGACCAAAACTGGTCTATCAATTGAAAAAGCAGTTAATGTAATCCATTATATCAACAGGTTAGGGAAAAACTTGGTCATATGATCATATTGATAAATACAAAAAAAAATTTGAAAACCATAATTATTCATCATAAAAACCTTCAGCAAACAAGAAATACAAAGGTAACCTCCTCTCTTAAATAAAAAACATCTACAAAAAATATATAGCTAACATCATGCTTTCTTAGATCGTTCCTGACCAAGATCAAGAACACAGCAATGTTCATTCTCACAGTCTTATTCAACATCATACTAGAAGTCACAGCTAATATAGTAAGACAAGAAAATGACAAAAGACATACAGATAGGAAAAAAAAAATGAAATTGTCTTGAGTCATACAAGATATAATTGTCTACATACATAATTTTAAAGAATCAATGACAACAACAAATAACTGCCAAAAATACTAAATAAAAATTGCAAAGTCACAGGGTGTACAATTAATATACAAACATAAATTTTTTTTATATTTCATCAGTAAAAAATTGGAATTGAAATTGAAAACAAAATACCATTTTAATTAGTACTGACAGATACTGAGGTAGAAATCTCAATAAAACGTTTATGTTATCTATAAGAGGAAAACCTAAATCTCTGATAAAATATAATTAGAAGATATAAACAAAAGAAGAGATATTCCATTAATGCAAATTTGAAGTCCCAAAAGTCTAACAGTGTAAATTCTTCCTAATTTGATCTATGGAATCAATGAAACTTCAATCAAAATCCTAACAAATAGTTATTTTTGCATATCAACAAACTATTTCGGAAGATTATGTATGAAAAGACAAAAGACCCAGGTAGTCAAGACAATATTTAAAAAGTACAAAGTCAGGAAACTAACATGATACAAGTTCAAGACTAATATAAAACTATAGTAATAAAGACAATATTATATTGCTGAGACAATAAATAAATAGTTCAATTAAACAGATCAGAGAGCTAAGAAGTAAATAAAGTAATTATAACTCAACACCTTAGAGAAATTAATACAGATCAGTGTGTTTCAGCATAGCTCATCATAGTGTAACTAGAAAAAAGGAAACTAGAATTGGGTATCGTGAAGTATTTTCGTAATTGTGTGATAGAGAATAAGACAACTGGATTAAAAAGTTTTGAGGCTTTCAATGGGACTTAATTAAACTGAAAAGCTTCTATACAGCTAAGGAGGCAACAACCAAAGCAAATCAACAACCTACAGAATGGGAAAGGATATTTATATATATTAAATCAGACAAAAGCTTGATAACTAGGATCTATAGAGAACTCAAATTAATCCACATGAAAAAGCCAACAATCCCATATCTCAATGGGAAAGAGACATAAATAGAACCTTCTCTGAAGAAGACAGACGAATGCTAACAAACATATGAAAAAATGCTCATCATCCCTAATTATTAGAGAAATGCAAATCAAAATCAACCTGAAATACCATCTAACCCCAGAGAGAATGGCCCACATCACAAAATCTCAAAACTGCAGATATTGGCGTGGATATGATGAGAAGGGAGCCCTTTAACACTGCTGGTGAGACTGCAAACTGATACAACCTTTTTGGAAGGAAGTTTGGAGAACACTCAAAGAACTCAGGCTAGACTTCCCGTTTGATCCTGCAATCCCATTACTGGGCATCTACCCAGAAGGAAAAAAATCCTTTTATCATAAGGACACTCGCACTAGGCTGTTTATTGGAGCTCAATTTACGATGACCAAAATGTGGAAACAACCTAAGTGCCCACCAAACCAGGAATGGATTAACAAGCTATGGTATATGTACACTATGGAATACTATTCAGCCATTAAAAAGATGGAGACTTTACATCCTTTGTATTAACCTGGATGGAAGTGGAACACATTATTCTTAGTAAAGCATCACAAGAATAGAGAAGCATCAATCCTATGTACTCAATTTTGATATAAGGATAATTAATGACAATTAATGACATGGTGGGGGTGGGGGAAGTGGAGAGCAGAGAGAGAAAGAAGGAGAGCGGGGTGGGGAAAGGAACAGCAGAGAGAGGGAAGGAGCAAGGGGGTGGGGTCTTGGTGTGTGCCACACCTTTTGGGGGCAAGACACGATTATAAGAAGGACTTTACCTAACAAATGCAATCAGTGTAACCTGGTTTCTTGTACCCTCAATGAATCCCCAACAATAAATTTAAAAAAAAAAAAAAAGAAAGTTAACTATAAAACAGCCTCAGCCAGGTCCTTCAGACATATTCCATAAAAAAGCATGTTGTCCTAGGAGATGACAGCTCCAGCCTATGATTGCCCCTGAAGACCTTCCAGTGAGACAAGACATGCAAAAAAGTTTAAAAAGTTAAAAATTAACAATTTTAAAGTAGAAAAAAGTTTATGGAAAAAGGATATAAAGAAAGAAAATATTTTTGTACAGCTGTATAATGTGGTTTTTTAAATTAAATCATAACTGTGTACATTAATGCATTTATGGGGTACAATGTGATTTTATATACCATTTGGAATGCTTACATCAAACTGGTTAACATAGACTTCACCTCACTTACTTAATTGTTGTGTTAAGACATTTATCCTCCACTCTTAATAGATTTGACATGTACCCTTACATCTTATGTGTTTGTGTTTTAAGCTAGCATGATTAAAAAGAGTCAAAACGTTTTTTTTAAATGTAAAAGCTTACAAAGTAAAAAAGTTACAGTAAGCTAAGGTCAATTATTGAAGAAAGAAAAAAATGTTTTTATAAACTTAGCGTAGCCTAAGCATACAGTGTTTATAAAGCCCATAGTAGGGTACAGAAATGTCCTAGGCCTTCACATTCACTCACTACTCCACTGACTCGCTTGGAGCAGCTTCTGGTCCTGCAAACCCCATTTATTGTAAGTGCCCTATGCAGGTGCACCATTTTTTATTGTTCATACCGTGTTTCTACTGTACCTTTTCTATGTTTAGATACTCAAATACAGCCAGGAATGGTGGCTTGCGTCTCTAATCCTAGCAGTCTAGGAGGCCGAGGTGGGTAGATTCCCTGAGCTCATGAGTTTGAGACCAGCCTGAGCAAGCACGAGACCCTGTCTCTAAAAACTAGCTGGGCCTTGTGGCAGATGCCTGTAGTCCCAGCTGGTTATGAGGCTGAGGCAAGAGGATTGCTTGAGCCCAAGAGTTTAAGGTTGCTGTGAGCTATAACACCACAGCACTCTACCCAGGGTGACAAAGTGAGAGTCTGTTTCAAAATAAAGAAATAAATTAAAAATAGAGGCCGGGTGTGGCGGCTCACGCCTGTAACCCTAGCAATTTGGGAGGCTGAGGTGGGTGGAACGCCTGAGCTCACAGGTTCCAGACCAGCCGAGCCAGAGACCCTGTCTCTAAAAATAGCTGGGCGTTGTGCTCCCAGCTACTCAGGAGGCTGAGACAAGAGAATGGCTTGAGCCCAAGAGTTTGAGGTTGCTGTGAGCTATGATGCCACAGCACTCTACCGAGGGTGAAAGTGAGACTCTGTCTCAAAAACAAACAAAAAAATAGATACACAAATACCGTTGTGTTATAATTACCTACAGTATTCAGTCCAGTAACATGGTTTGTAGCCTAAGAGCCATAAGCTATACCACAGAGCCTAGGTGTGTGGCAAGTTTGTGTAAGTAAATCCCATGATGTCTGTACAATGACAAAATCGCCAAATGACACATTTCTCAGAACGCATCCCTGTCATTAAGCAACACAGGACTGTAGGGACAAAGATGACAAAGATTCAGTTCGACTTCGAAGAATTATTCTTCAGCTCTCCACCATTAGAAAATGAAGGAACATTAGAACATTCTTCTCGAGGGAGAAATTGTGTCTGTGTGTGTTACCTCAGTATTACCAGCACCTAGCACAGGTCTGACATTTCAGAAAAAATTATGGAAGACTTTGAAATGGTGGGAAAAAACCCAGAACCCACAAAGATTACCAGATAACCCACCTCTGGAATGCAGGGCTTTGTCTTCACATCATTGTAGGTTACCTGATTCTAAAATGGTCAGTACCTTTTGTTATCTTTGAGGTATTAAAACCTCTTACGTTGTACCAAGATCGATAGTAATACAAATCATTCTTGTCATAGAGGTGCAAATAAATGTTAACTGCTTGAGATGCAATTGATTCCCTCCAGTCCTCTCGGAAGAAAACAGGTTTGCATTTTTGTGGAGAATTTATTTCAGCGTTCCTTATTACCTATATATGTCTCTTCTCTTCGAATTCTCCTTTGTCACAGTCTTTTTTTTGTTTGTTTTTGTAGAGACAGAGTCTCACTTTATCACCCTTGGTAGAGTGCCGTGGTGTCACACAGCTCACAGCAACCTCCAGCTCCTGGGCTTAGGCGATTCTCTTGCCTCAGCCTCCCGAGTAGCTGGGACCACAGGTGCCCGCTACAATGCCCGGCTATTTTTTTGTTGCAGTTTGGCCAGGGCTGGGTTTGAACTTGCCACCCTCAGTATATGGCGCCAGCGCCTTACTGACTGAGCCACAGGCGCCACTGGATTCTCCTTTGAACTAGTTTCTAATACCTTCCTGGTTCCCTCATAAATTAATGATTTAAATAAAAATCGTTGACACATGTTCATTTTATATTTGAACAAGAGGCATGAT
>CAUYRH010011712.1:0-29577 GCA_963574655.1 Perodicticus potto | reverse complement strand
AAAAATGGCCGGGCGTTGTGGCGGGCACCTGTAGTCCCAGCTACTTGGGAGGTGGAGGCAAGAGACTCGCTTAAGCCCAGGAATTGGAGGTTGCTGTGAGCTGTGATGCCACAGCACTCTATCCAGGATGACAGCTTGAGGCTCTCAAAAACAAAACAAACAAACGAACAAAAAAAACAAAACAATTCTCCAACCCAGCAGTTCTTAACCTGTGGGTGGTGATCCCTTTGGGGGTCAAATGACCCTTTCACAGAGGTCGCCTAATACCATATATTTACATTACAATTCATAACAGTAGCAAAATTACAGTTATGAAGTAGCAACAAAAATAATTTTATGATTTGGGGTCACCACAACATGAGGAACTGCATTAAAGGGTTGCAGCATTAGGAAAGTTGAGAACCACTGTTCTAACCAATCCAACAACTTTGAATAAAAAATATACAAATATTATTATGTCAATTATTTTTTTGAGACAGAGTCTCACTATGTTGCCCTCAGTAGAGTACCATGACGTCACAGCTCACAGCAACCTCAAACTCTTAGGCTTAAACGATTCTCTTGCCTCAGCCTCCTGATTAGCTGGGACTACAGGCACCTGCCACAACGCCCAGCTATTTTTTGGTTGCAGTAGTCTTTGTTATTTAGCAGGCCCGGGCCAGGCTCGAACCTGCCAGCCTCAGTGTATGTGGCCAGCACTCTACTCACTGAACTACGGGCACCAAGCCTATTAAAAATACTTTTAATAAATTTAGTATAACCGAGTGTACAATGTTTATAAAAGCTATAGTAGCATAAAGTAATGTCCTAGGCTTTCACATTCACTCACCATTCATTCATTGACTAACCCAGAGCCACTTCTAATTCTGCAAGCTCCATTCATGGTAAGCACCCTCTATAGCAATTTTTATCTTTTATACCAGTATTTTTACCATACCTTTTCTAAGTTTAGATACACAAATATCATTGTGTTATAAATGCCTACAGTAACCAGTATGGTAATATGCTAAACAGATATGTAGCCTAGAAACAACAGTATACTGTATAGACTAGGTAGATAGTAGGCTATCCCATTTAAGTTCCTGTAAGTACACTCTGTTTGCAGAATTATGAAATTGCCTAATGACACATTTCTCAGGATATATCTCCATTACTAAGTAATGTATAAGTGGCTTGACACCTGTAGCTCAGCAGCTAGTCAGCCACATACACTGGAGGTTGTAGGTTGGAACCCAGCCCAGGCCTGCCAAACAACAAAGACAACTACAGCCAAAAAATAGCTGGGCATTGTGGTGGGCACCTGTCATCCCATCTACTTGGAAGGGTGAGGCAAGAGAATAGCTTAAGCCCAAGAGTTTGAGGTTGCTGTGAGCTGTGATGTCACAGCACTCTACTAAGGGCAACATAGTGACACTCTGTCTCAAAAAAAAAAAAAAAGTAATGCATAACTGTATATTCAAAGGAAATGAAATCAGTATGTCAATGAGATATCCATACTGTTTATCATAGCACTATTCATAACAGCCAAGATACGGAATCAGCCTAAGCCTCTATCAATGAATGAAGAGGTTAAAAAAGGTATATATACACAATGGAATGCTATTCACCATAAAAAATGAATGAAATCCTGAGATTTGCAACTACACGGATGGATGCCTGGGGACACTGTGTTAAGTGAACGAAACCAGGCACAGAAGGACAAATACCACATGATCTCTCTCATAAGTGGGATCTAAAGAAATAGAGAGTAGATTAGTGGTTAACAGAAGTTGGAGAAGGTAGTGAGTAAGAGGGGGAGAGGCTGGCCATGGGTACTACATTACAGTTAGATAGGTGGAATAAGACCTGGTGTTCTATTGCACAATAGGGTAAATATAGTTAAAACAATGAATTATGTATTTCAAAATTGCCAGAAGAGGATTTTGAATGTTCTCAGTATAAAGAAATGACAAATGTTTAAGACGATATCTATGCGAATTACCTTGATTTGATTATTATGCAAAGTACAGGATATCCTACAGGTCACCATACATACATATATACTTAGGGAAAGTGGGAAACTGTAGCTAAAAATACCTTTATTTACAAAATATTCATTATAAAATTTTCCAAAACATTCACAAAATATTTATCTACATGCAGATACACAAATGCAAAAAATATAAACTATAATATAATGAGTTTACTAATTTTTCCTACTTTTCTTTTTCTTTGGGATACCCTGTATTAACATACATGTATTGAAACATTACACTGTGCTCTAAAAATATGTGCAATTATTATGTGACAATTAAAAATAAAACCAAAAGAGTAAGCTTAATCAATGAATACATCAAAGACACCACTTACAAGAGCCAAACAATTACTGCTCAGCATTATATTAGGAGCTGTGGAAAAAACACAGAAAGCAGAATACAAAAGGCTAAGGAACTAAAGGGAAGAGGAATTAAAGGCAGCCTATTAATAAACAATCTTGGAGACTATGTAGGATTTTAACTAAAATGATTATGCAGTTTATGCTTTTATGAGTTTAATAAAGAGGGTAGAAAGAAAGACTACAGTAGGAAGTGTGAAGCACTCTTGGACTTGAGATGGGCTGCAAAGCACTAAGTGGATCTGGGTAAGTGGGAAACAAAGGTAGGTCTCTGTGTAAAAATATGAGCAAAGGCATGAGGTAAGAATCAGCATGATGTATGGGAGTCATGTTATCTATTTATTCTACAAACAAATTCAATTACTTCTACCTCAAAAGTTTTATTCTAAACAGTAAATAATTAAAATATATATATTTTTTACCTGGAGTTCTCCAAGTTTCTTAGATGTTGGCGAAAAAATGGTAAAAAGTCCATTGATTTGATGGGTTGGAGAAAGCTGAGCTAGTCCATCGATCTGAGCTCTACCAATTGGAAGATGATCAAGTTTGGTGATTATTTCCAGCACCAGAACAGCCATATCTAATCAGAAACAATTATAACGTATTCAGATATTTTTTATTTATTTTTATTTTATTTAATTGGAAGTAGGCAGAGGGGTATATGCTGAAAAATTTTTTCATTTATTTATTTATTTATTTATTTATTTTGAGACAGAGTCTCACTATGTCACCCTTGGTAGAGTGCCGTAGCGTCACAGCTCACAGCAACCTCAAACCCTTGGGCTTAAGCGATTCTCTTGCCTCAGCCTCCCAAGTAGCTGTGACTACAAGCGCCTGCCATAACACCCGGCTATTTTTTGGTTGCAGTTGTCATTGTTGTTTTAACTGGCCCAGGCCAGGTTTGAACCCACCACCCTAAGTGTATGTAGCTGGCACCATAACCACTGTGCTATGGGCGCAGAGCCTGAAATTTTCTTTCTTTTTTTTTTTTTTTGAGACAGAGCCTCAAGCTGTCACCCTGGATAGAGTGCTGTGGCATCACAGCTCACAGCAACCTCCAATTCCTGGGCTCAAGAGTCTCCTGCCTCCACCTCCCAAGTAGCTGGGACTACAGGCACCCGCCACAAGGCCCGGCCGTTTTTTGGTTGCAGCCATCATTGTCATTTGGCGGGCCCAGGCTGGATTCAAACCCGCCAGCTCAGGTGTACATGGCTGGTGCCTTAGCTGCTTGAGCCATAGGCGCCGAGCCCTGAAAATTTTTTTTTAATTTTAAAAATTATTTTAGTGGCTCAGTGCCATAATTCAGTGAGTAGGGCGCCGGCCACATACATGGAAGGCTGGCAGGTTCGAGCCCGGCCCGGGCCTGCTAAACCACAATAACAACTGCAACCAAAAACTAGCTGGGCATTGTGATGGGCGCCTGTAGTTCCAGCTACTTGGGAGGCTGAGGTCCAAGGGAATACTTAAGCCCAAGAGTTAAGGGAATGCTTAAGCCCAAGAGTTTGAGGTTGCTGTGAGCTGTGATGCCACGCACTCTACCAAGGGCAACAGAGTGAGACTCTGTCTCTAAAAAAAAAAAAAAAATTATTTTAAGCCATGTATGGTGGCTCACTATAATCCTAGTACTGTGTGAGGCCAAAGGTGGGAGGATGGCTTGAGCGCAGGAGTTCAAGACAAGCCTGAACAAGAGACCCTGTCTCTACTGAAAATGGAAAAAATTAGCCAGGCATGGTTGTTCATTCCTATAGTCCCAGCTACTTGGGAGGCTAAGGCAGGAGGATCACCTGAACCCAGGAGTTTGAGGTTGCTGTGAGTATGGCTAATGCCATGGCACTGTAGTCTGAGCAACATAAAGTGAGACTCTGTCTCAAAAAAAAAAATTACTTTAATTTCAATGAATCAGTCACTTACCATAGCATTCTGGAAGCAAGGACAGGGTGAGTTCAAGGTCAAAAGAACAATAGAGGTTAAGAGAGGAAAAATATCTTGCAGTGAGGAAAAAAAATACACTGAATAAAAATATTTCATATATCAATTATTTAAGAAAAACACCTTTAAAGGAGTATTGTTAAATGTGTTTGCCAAGAACTCAGGCTTTGGGCAGCGCCTGTGGCTCAAAGAAGTGGGGCGCCGGCCCCATGTACCGGAGGTGGCGGGTTCAAACCTGGCCCTGGCCAAAAGACTGCAAAAAAAAAAAGAACTCAGGCTTTGAAACATAAAAGCAACAAATCCCAGTACCTTTCATTCTTAACGTTTCTAGTTTTGAATCAGACAAAAGGCTGGTTTTACACAGATACAAGGATTGGTTTGTGCCTCCCAGGAGTATCTAATTGCTTACTCCTGGGGTATATCTGAAGCACTGAACTACTATGAATATTTGGAACTAAGAGGAATGGAAATAAGCTCCTTAACCATATTCTTTAACTAGTCACTTAGACCTGATACTTTCGTGGTCAGAGCAGGAGAAATTCACAGCAGGAGAAATATAATGTATGCATTTAGAACCTAAGATTACTTCAGGACAGAATGATTTCTTATTATTTTCTGACCAAAGTCAGAAAATGGTTCATTTTTCCATTTGTTCAATGCTATAGTGAAAAGCATGTAGGACTTACAACTAGAAGACCTGTGATTATGTCCTGGTTCTAATATTCACAAACTATTTCTGTGTTTGTCACAACTGTCTGTAAAATAGGCATCAGAATATCTATATCACTTTTGTAAAAGGAATTGGAATTACTACAAGAACACGCAACACAGTTTCCTCCCAGATGCTGAATGGTTGTTATATAACTTTAGGCAAATTACTTAAACATATCATAGTTCCTATTACCTACTTGTGGGGGCTATCTGAAAATAACATGCTTTAACAGATACAAAAGCACTTTGTAAACTATAAAATGATGAACACATGGAGAATAAGGAAAATGGCTCAACCCTTATTGGCTATTTACGAACAGCCAGGCTCTTCCATGGGTCATTGATTCTCTCAACAACTCTATAATACAGGTCTTTCTCACTCCAATTGGGGATAAAACAGGTTCAGTGAAGTCATATAATATTCTTGAAGTTCACCTAGCTTTAAACTGACAGAACTAGGCTAAAATTCAGTTCTATTAGATTATAAAGTCCTCTATACCATGCTACTTCATTATTGACTGCTTTAGACAAAGGCTTAATTTCTAAAAGACTTCTGATCTTTATGCTACACTTGCTGTGAAATTAATCTCCTGTCCAGCACTATTACTACTCCCATTGTCTTTCATATTCCTACTAACCAAATCCTATCTGATTAAAAAGAGGCAAAAATCAAGTGGTGTGGCTCACTTGAATTATCATAATTTCCTCAGTTTCTACTCAAATCCTCCCATGCTCCAAACATTTTCATGGTCATTATTACCTGCTAGGGAATAAAGGATAAGGGAAGAAAGAGGTAAGAAGAGAACATGAGGTCTATCTCAGAATCCTATAAGCCTTCTATTTCTGAGGCAGAATAGTACAGCAGAAATATTAATAATCTTGGAGTGAAGAGTCTTCTTGAATTTAGGGCTGGTATTAGGGTGACCTTGAGTTAGTAACTTTTTTTTTTGAGACAGAGTCTCACTATATCACCCTCAGTAGAGTGCCACAAGTGTCACAGCTTACAGCAATCTCCAACTCCCGGGCTTAAGCGATTCTCTTGCTTCAGCCTCCCAACTAGCCGGGACTACAGCAATCACCACAATGCCTGGCTATTTTTTGGTTATAGTTGTCATTGTTGTTTGGCAGGCCTGGGCTGGGTTCGAATCCGCCAGCTCCAGTGAATGTAGCTGTGCCCTAGCTGCTGAGCTACAGGTGCCAAGCCAGTAACTTTTAACTTTTTGAACCTCAAACTCCATTACCTAGAGAAAGAGGAGAATGTGATTCCCATTGTAGACATGTGCTGTGCAGTATGCATTCTAGTACTTTCCAGACACTTCATCTTATTCCTATTGTATTTTAACTTTCCATAAACAAACGTTTTAAAGATTTAAAATGTAAAGATTTTCTCATGAATTTATGTAAAAAATTCTGTACTTAAACTTAACTGTTTGTGCACTTGCCTTAACTTCTATTCAGAATAAGATGAAATGGATATAAAGAAATTAATAAAACATAACCACCTTACCTACATAACAGGTTCGTATTAAATAACAGTAAGATAATGAACGTTAAAGTTTTTCAAAACCTGTAAAATGCTGTACAGGTTATTTCTCTGTATGTTATTTTTATCTGAGGAATTCATAAAACCTCTCTTTTACTACATCTCTCTTTCCAACCTGGACCTATTCATGTTTCATGATAATTAATATGTAACAACATATTCATTAGTTTATTTTTTGCAGTTTTTTTCTTTTAAAAAAATGGAACATGCATACAAAAGAGTACACAAAAGAATAAAAGTAACATGAATACCCACCTAAAAACTTAATAGCCACACTTCTGTCAACTTTTCAGCTATAGGCAAGTCCCCAAGTTACAAATAATCTGATTTCTGTAAAACTCATACTGATAAAAGGAGGCTATTACTTATAGTACATAGCACATACTCTTGTGAATATTTGATCTCTTCTCTCTTTTTCTAAGAAACATGTCATGCTCTTATCCACAGCTGGGCTATCACTTACAAGGTTTACTTCATCAGTCTCCTAGTCAAATCCTAAGTTTTCCATGGCTCCTTTTCTAACTAGAATAATGAAATAATGAAATTTGATGTTTAACTCTTTCGATTTATTGATGGGAAAATTAAGACCTAGAAAGAGGAAATGGCTTGCTCAAAGTCAAGTAGCAAGAGTACAGGCAGAAATAGAATTCTGGTTTTCTAATAATTTATGATTACTTTAATCCTCATTAACTTCCCAGAATATTTGTATGATACTTACTATATATACCAAGTAATCAGATATTTAATTACTTACTGTTTGGCATTGCTCACAACGGTTTTATGTACGTCAGTTTCATTTTTTTCAACTAATCTTTAAGTTCCCTTTAGGCAGGGACTACATCTCAAATCTCTGTACACAGTGCCTAAGTCTTAATATTTTTGTAAGACTGTAAGACTTGTACCTACAATGTTTCAGATACTGGACCAATTATTTACAAACATTTCTTTCATTTAATTTTCACAATACTCTTGGAGGCAGCATAGAATTGTAAGAGGGACTTTATTTAACAAATGCAATCAGTGTAACCTAATTCTTTGTACCGTCAATGAATCCCAAACAATAAAAAAAACCTAACTGCCCCCCCAAAATAATAATTTTCATAATAATTCCTGATGGGCAAATGCAATTTTTTCCATTTAACTAATAGGAAACTGAGGTCCTACGAGCTTAAGGAAGCTCTCAGCATCATGTAACAATTCAGTTCTGAAGCCAGAGTTCAGACTCTATACTGTCCAGACTTCAACCCATTCGACCATTTTGCTTCTTTCTGAAAACACCTAAAAGGTGAAAGCACAGCAAGGTGATTGCATTTTACAGATAAGGAAACAAGAGGTCAGAAATAGGAAAGGGCTTTCTCAAAATCCCACAGCTGGTAATACCAACAAAGGTTCAGATACCAAGTCCAATGTGTTAGTATAGCACAGGATGCTCAAATAAATATCTGACCTGCTAATTACCATATTAATAGATATCTATCTTTTCCCTTATTCAACTTGTAAGCACACATTTGTTAAATTATGTAAAAATACTACCTAAGGATTTAAGTTTTAGGTTAATAGTTCCAAGAGTACTTAAGGGTACTCCTTTAACAGCACTTATTGCTTTCAACCTATTATTTATAACTGAACTTTTTTTTTGAAGAAGTCACTCTGATTAATTTTTTTTGATTTGTAATCCCCACAGTGCCCTAAAACAATGTCTAGTGTGTGCTAAATGTTCAATATATATTTTTTGAATGACTGAACTACATTTGTTCTTTACATGGTGATGTTTCAAAAATTTTTTCTTAAGAGCATGTAAATTACTAAAGGACAATATTCTTAGCCCAGGCTGGTTATGGTGGCTCAAGCCTGTAATCTTAGTCCTCTAGGAAAATGAACTAGGAGGATCCTTTGAGCTCAAGAGTGTAAGACCAGCCTGAGGAAAAGTGAAACCCCATCTCTACTAAAAATAGAAAAACTAGCCAGGTGTGGCGGCAGGTGCCTGTAGTCCCAGCTAGTTGGGAGGCTGAGGCAGGAGGACTGCTTGAACCGAGGAGTTTGAGGTTGCTATGAGCTGTGATGCCAGAGTACTCTACTCAAGATGACAGAGTAAGATTCTATCTCAAAAACAAACAAAAAATTCTTAGCCCAATAATGTTTACATGATAAATGCTCGATTTTTATTGACTAGAACTGGATTGATTTAATAAATAACCCCACCCTCCAAAAATTTGTTTATGTGAAACTTAACATGAATGAAGAAATAATGCAGTACATTTAAAATACTTTCCTTAAGGCCAGGCACAGTGGCTCATGACTATAATCCCAGCACTCTGGGAGGCTGAGGTGGGCGGATTGCCTGACTGAGCTCATAAGTTTGAGACCAACCTGAGCCAGAGTGAGACCCTATCTCTAAAAACAGCTGGGCATTGTGGCAGGTGCCTATAGTCCCAGCTATTCAGGAGGCTGAGGCAAGAGTATCACTTGAGCCTGAGAGTTTGAGGTTGCTGTTGGCTATCACGCCATGGCACTCAACCAGGGCAACAAAGTGAGATTGTATCAAAAAAACAAACTTTCCTTATACAGAAATGAAGGCATTTTGGCTTCTGATTCCCTACGTGGGGACTCTTTCCTTCTCTGAACATCTGTAACACTAATTCACCAAACCACTGATTTGGCATTTAGCATTTAGCATTTATTATCTTGTTCTTCTAGTAAATTTTACACCTGTATCTACTTTTCTCAAGTATAATGTAAGGTCCAGAGTTGAGACTACAGTTATAACCTAAAGAAGCATGGTATAGTAAAAACAGCATATGTTTTGATGTTAGACAGAAGTGGGTTCAAATCCTAGTTCTGCCATTTATCAGCTCTGTGACCTTAGAAAGTATTCATGTCATCTCTCTGAACCTAAGTTTCATTGTTTACAAAACAGAGAAAAGATCTATCTTACAAGATTATTGTAAGGATTAGAAGTATCATAGTATGTATCAACTGCCAGCATGCAGTTTGCATATGTATAAATAAAACCTCTTTTATACAGGCGGTGCCTGTGGCTCAGTGAGTGGGGCACTGGCCCCATATACCGAGGGTGGCGGGTTCAAACCCGGCTCTGGCCAAACTGCAACAAAAAGTGGCCGGGTGCCTGTGGTCCCAGCTACTCCGGAGGCTAAGGCAGGAGAATCGCCTGGGCCCAGGAGTTGGAGGTTGCTGTGAGTTGTAACACCTCGGCACGCTACCAAGGGGGACAAAGTGAGACTCTATCTCTAACCAAAAAAAAAAACTGTCTTTAGGAGGGTTTGACAACTCAATAATTAACAATGCTCTTAGATACTTGGTATATAATAACACCTAATACTGACAACATAACCACCCACTTCCTATTAGGTTTGCAGGTGAAATGATAAAACAAACACATACCTGTTAAATAAGAGGTAAACTGCTTTGGACCACAGCGAATAGCATAACGTGTTGTTGTTCTCACAGCTTTTGGTTCAATCTGCAGGGCATCCCTGGGACAAAAGAGGGTGCCATCTGATGTTTCTCCCCACCATCTGACTCGGACGAGTACACAAGTTGGAGGCTTTGTAATCTTCCATATGACTTTATTAATTGTAAGTTTTAGAAAGCAGCGTAGCTGGCCTTCAACTAAAGGCGGCAGGCTTGTAGATGGAGAAATGTCACTCAAACCTGTGGAGGAATCCAAGAACCAAAATTTAGAATAAATAAAGGCTCGGCACCCAAAGCTCAGTGAGTAGGGTGCCAGCCACATACACCGAAGTTGGCAAGTTTAAGGCCAGCTAAACAACAATGACAACTGCAACAACAACAACAACAAAATAGCCGGGCGTGTGGCAGGCGCCTATAGTCCCAGCTACTTGGGAGGCTGAGGCAAGAGAATAGCTTAAGCCCAAAGAGTTTGAGGTTGCTGTGAGCTGTAATGCCATGGCACTCTACCAAGGGTGACATAGTGAGACTCTGTCTCAAAAAAAAAAAAAAAAATACATAGAAAACATGGTTTGAATGAAAACCAACAAAACCCTTTAGTGTCTAGTCTAGTAAGAAGGCTTATTCTACCTACTCTAATACATGAGCAGTAATTACGGTGTCAAGACCATAGAATACCTACTTGGTCATGTGTAAGCTACTCTGGTAACTAATTAGTACTTAAGGTTTCTCCTATATGCCTAGTGGTTAGGAAAAAAGAAAACAGCAGTATATATTTAAGGGTTGATTCAGGTGATTCTAAGTACAGAATATACCAATTAAGATAAGCTAATAGAGCTCCTAGCACTTTGGGAGGCCAAGATGGGTGGATAGCTTGAGCTCACAAGACCAGCCTGAGCAAACTCGAGACCTCATCTCTACTAAAATAGAAAAACTGAGGCAAGAGGATTGCTTGAGCCCAAGAATTGGAGGTTGCTGTGAGATATGACACCATGACACTCTACCCAGGGGAATAGCTTGAGACTCTTGTCTCAAAAAAAAAAAAAAAAACACCTAATATAAACTTTTCTTTAATTGAGATACTATTTGAAAAATACCCATATGATGATACAAGTAGATAGGTTTTTTAAATCTCAGAAGTAGCTGAAATTTTTCTAAGTACTATTGTTTTAACTATTACAATGGCCCCATTTTAAGACATCTTATCTTCGCCTCTCTTATTTTAAAACCATCACTAAACATAAAACATCAACTTCTTTCACTCAACTCACACACAACTTAGCCTTTATCACATAACTCAACATTTCAAGGAAGAACATCTTATATTGCCTGTCTTTTTCTTCCTGCCAAGATCACAGAGTCAATGAAAAAAGAAACTGTCACCTTCAGACTTTACTACAATTTTTTAGCACAGTGCTGGGTTTGTAATGTTTATTGCCTTTAATATATGGTTCATTCCAGAAAGATGATAAAAATGTAAACAAGGCTCAGTGCCTGTAGCTCGGTGGCTAGGACGCCAGTCACATACACCAGAGCTGGCAGGTTCGAACTCAGCCCAGGGCCTGCCAAACAATGACCATTACAACCAAAAAATAGCTGGGCATTGAGGCGGGCCCTTGTAGTCCCAGCTTCCTGGGAGGCTGAGGTAAGAGAATCGCTTAAGCCCAACAGCTGGAGGTTGCTGTGACACCACAGCACTCTACAGAGGGTGACATAGTAAGACGCTGTCTCCCAAAAAAAAAAAAAAAAAATGTAAACAAAGCAATGACTCATGACTTTCTATAAAATTTTCTGTAATGATTTAATGACCCTGATTGTCTTCCATTCACAGTACCTTTTCATCAAGACACTGGTGAGGAAATTTAAGAAACCATCCCTATAGCATATACACCTTTCTTTCCTCTACCTTTTCCTTTGGGAACTTGTCATGCCTCACAAGAAGAAAATATACTGGAATCTCTCAGATCAGGAACCTGATCTAATTCTAACAACTAATTCTTTGGACTTCTAAGGCAAACACCCTTTCTGCTCTCTATAGTTGAGAAAAGACCCTTCATAATCTTCATGATTTCAACATAAAAATTATACACTGTTGAGTACATGAGCATCACTGCATAGGCACATGGTATAGCAATAAGTACATTCTTTACTGTGTTACATTATTTCTACTTTGATTTTCTCCCTATCAACCACATATGCTTGACTGGTTTGACACAGGGAGCACAAGTACTGAACTCCTTAGGCTTCACTTTCAGATCCTCCCATCATTCCTGGCAGGAAAGTCACATCCTCAAAAATGCCTTAGTAATCTTTAAATAGCTTGGATAAGATTCAGTCCTCAACCCAATGGCCTAATGTACTACACTGTTCCCAATACCTCTTTCCTCACGTGAATGTCCATAGTAAAAAGGCAAGGTCACTCAATGTCCTTTTTTTTTCTTGGAGGTAGCCTCGCAAAGATTCAATTTCCAGTTTCCTGAACTTCCCTGGCTTCCTAGGGTGACTGTTCTCATTGCAGCTAATACTTCCTACTCTTTGGGACAGCTTGTTTCTCTTTGAGCAACCAACCTGATGAGGTCCTCTTGCACACCCTTTCATCATCTCAGGTCCTTCAGAAGATCCTTATGCCCTTACCCCAACTCCAATCCTATTACACCCCTGTCATTCCCCACTCTTTCCCCCCTCTATACTTCATAACTACCTTTTCCAACTCCTGCTAATAGCTCTTCATGCTTCACTCATTCAACTAAAATTTTGCTCTGTGGTAGTTCTTGGGGATTCGGTACAGTGCAAAATGTGATTCTTGCCCATCAGAATCATTAAGGCAATCCCTTCTCCAATTTAAGTTTCTTCATGCCCCCTGTGGACCTTGGACCTCCAAAACTACACAAACATACACGTTTAACGTTGTTCTTAAAAATACTCCTGGGGCGGCGCCTGTAGTTCAGTGGGTAGGGCGCCGGCCCCATATACTAAGGGTGGCAGGTTCAAACCCGGCCCCAGTCAAACTGCAACAAAGAAAATAGCCGGGCGTTGTGGCGGGCGCCTGTGGTCCCAGCTACTCGGGAGGCTGAGGCAAGAGCATCGACTAAGCCCAGGAGTTGGAGGTTGCTGTGAGCTGTGTAACGCGACCGCATTCTACCGAGGGTGATAAAGTGAGACTCTGTCTCTAAAAAAAAAAAACCTCCTATTATTTTTTCGTTCTCCTCTACAGTTGTCCTAGCCCTAACCCACATCCCTCTGTGTTCCCTACTCCGACCCCTATTTTCTTTCCATTTTTTGGAGGCCAACCGCCCTTCCTCTTAACCTTCCTGGTTATTTCTCTTTTCTTTCTTTTTTTACTGGCCGGTTGGGGGTCTCCCTAAATTCCTACATCCCGCTCCCCTTTCGCACCTACTGCGCTTTCCTGATCGCTCAAGTTACCTCTCTTCTTGCGCCCTCGGCCGCCCCCAGGCCCCTGGCCTTTTCGTTGTTTCATGACGAGCCAGAACGGTTCTTCAAAAACTGGACTGCAGTCACAGCACCTGAGCCATATCCTCCCGCCATCCCTTCCCTCAGCGCCTAAGTTCCTCGGCAACCGGCGCCGCTGGGCAGCCTGGGAAGCTGGAAAAGCGGCTCTTCCTCTAACAGTCTCCGCGAAGCAATACGAAGGGAAGGCGCCAAGACTCTTTCCCGTCAATAAACTACAACACCCAAAATGCTTTGCGACACTACCTCTGCGGGGTTGAACGGGGGCACCTGCCGCTGCGCAAGCGCAAAGGGATACGCCCTTTGAAGACTTCATTGCCCAAGGTGCATTGCCTTTCGGAGCACTCCTCTTTCCGGCGAGGGTCTCCGCTGGGAGTCGGCCGGGTTCGCAGACTCCGTTACCCGGCTTCCTTTGTGGCAGAGCTGTGGCGCACTTCCGGTGGAAGCGCTGAGGCGAGGGGGTGGAGTTTACGGAGCCGGTGGGCGGTAGGCGGTGCTGCCGGTAGCTGGGCGCCGTCCAAAGGCGATCGTACGTCTGTTGGGGAGCGTGCTGTGACCTGTTGGGCCGCGCTTAGCGTGGGACGAAGCTTCGGCTACTATTTGGTTACGTGCGGCCTACCCTTGATGTCGGCCCTCGAAAAGAGCATGCACCTCGGTCGCCTGCCTTCTCGCCCTCCTCTTCCCGGCAGCGGGGGCAGTCAGAGCGGAGCCAAGATGCGAATGGGGTACGTGACCTGTCCCCCTTCTCCCTGGAGGCCAGGCCCCTGCCGCTGGAGAATGGTTTCCCTGGCGTTTGGAGCGACACGGGAAGGGGCTGTGATAGGAGAAAACGTTGACGGCGGCCTGGAGATGCTTAGATGTAGTAGACGGCGGATTTGGGGATGAGGAGGTGCCAAGTCAGTGGAAATTACTGGACAAATAACATTGTTAAAGGGAGAAGGGGATGAGGCAAAAATTGGGGAAGCTGAGAAACTAATATAAGGGGTGTGGGAGGCACCTCCGGGAGAGGGGATGTAGAAGGTTTGGGGAGAGGCAGTAGAACGGTGACAAAGGTGTGTGTAGGGGGGATCTGCCAAGGGAGGGTTGAGGAACGTGGGGGAATGACTGAAAAGTTGAGAAGAATTGGGGGAATAATTTAAGAAAAGATATGGGAGAAATGAGGAGACTGTGAGAGCCAGGTATTAGAAAAGTTGAGTTGAGTACAATAGCTGAGGCAAGGTTGATAGGAAAGAGAACTAGGGAGCAGAAGGTTCTAGAGAGAGTTCCTAGAGGTGAAAGAGACAGATTGAAGGAGTGAAGGGAGAACTGAGAAAGCTTGGGGGAAACCCAGAAGGAAAGGTGGAGAACACAGTCAGGAAGACTGTGAAGAGTAAGAGGAATGTGCTGAGAAGCTGGGGGAATAAGGGAAAGAGTGAGGAGGGAGAGGGCTTAGTGGTTTAGAGAGTGAGCATGGGCAAATGGCTAGAGATAGGGTTTGGCATAAACAGGAAGATTTGGTCACTTTACTTTGGCTGGGTAGATATGTGGGAGGAAAGCTGTGTACTAATAATGTAAGACTAAAAAATTAGTGAAGCTTTGGGAGTAGCCATTAAAATGTTTGCAGGGGAAGGAGTTTACTGGAAAGGGAGGAGAGCTATGTTGAAGAGGTAGGCTTTGGAATTTCAGGTCATTGAATGGCTTGTGGAAGTTCTTAATTTGTGGCATGTATCTTTCTTTTTTTTTTTGAGACAGAGTCTCAAGCTGTCGCCCTTGGTAGAGTGCTGTGGCGTCATAGCTCACAGCAATCTCCAACTCTTGGGCTCAAGTGATCCTCTTTTCTCAGTTTTCTATTTTTAGTAGAGATGGTTTCTGGAGTTTGCTCAGGCTGGTCTCAAACCTATGACCTCAAGTAATCCACCTGCCTTGGCCTCCCAGAGTGCTAGGATTACAGGTGGTTTAACTTCACCAATTTCAAAGCATCTTTTCTTTCTCCTGCTGTCTCTTGCCTTTTTCACACTTCTTTCCTCTTCCTCTCCCTTATCTGTCTCTTCCATTTCCTTATCTATGTCTTACTCTTAAGTTGGGACTGTCTCCTTACCAGTCTCTTGTGCGACTTACTTTTTCAACTAATTTTCATGATCTCTTGACTTCAATTTCACTAAATCTTATTTAGGTATGTTTGCATATTCAGAGTTTGTGGTTTTTTTTTTTTTTTTGAGTTTCCATAATTCCGTTTTTCAGGTTGGACTTTTTAATTCCAAAGTATTGCTGGATAATGCAGTAATAGCAACTACATTTTTATTTTTACTTATTTAATTTAGTTTTGTTTTTTTTCTTTTTTTTCTTTTTTTTTTAGAGACAGAGTCTCACTTTGTCACCCTTGGTAGAGTGCCATGGGGTCACAGTTCACAGCAACCTCCAGCTTCTGGGCTAGGGTGATTCTCTTGCCTCAGCCTCCCAAGTTCCTGGGACTACAGGTGCCTGCCACAACCCCTGGCTATTTTTGTTGCAGTTGTCACTGCTGTTTTAACTGGCCAGGGCCGGGTTCGAACCTGCCACCCTCGGTGTATGGGGCCAGCGCCCTATCCACTGAGCCACAGGCGCCGCCCTGTACTTATTTAGTTTTTGGAGACAGAGTCTCACCTCACCAATTGAGGTGCCAGGCTAGAGTGCTGTGGCATCAGCTAAGTTCACAGCAACCTCCAACTCCTGGGTTTAAGTCATCCTCTTGTCTCAGCCTCCCAGGTAGCTGGGAAGACAGGCACCCACCACAACACCTTGCTAATTTTTAGTAGAGACTAGCTCTTGCTGTTGCTCTTGCTCAGGCTGGTCTCAAACTCCTGAACTCAAGGGATCCTCCCTCTTTGGTCTCCTAGAGTGCTAGGATTATAGGTGTGAGCCACTAAAGTAGGTACTATGAGGCAGGGTGCTGTGGCTAATGCCTGTAATCCTAGCACTTTGGGAGGCTGAGGCAGATGGATCCCCTGAGTTCAGGAGTTTGAGACTAGCCTGAGCAAGAGCAAGACCCCCATCTCTATAGAAAAACTATTGCAGCTCAATTCATAATTGCCAAGTCATGGAAGCAACCTAAGTGCCCATCAACCCATGAATGGATCAACAAACTGTAGTATATGTACCATGGAATATTATGCAGTGATTAAAAAAAATGGAGACTTTATATTTTACAGTTACCTGGATAGAGTTGAAATACATTCTTCTTAATAAAGTATCACAAGAATGGAAAGATGAATATCCAATATACTCCATACTAATATGAAGTCAATATATAAGTAATTACATGTTCCTAAGAACAATAAAACACTATTATAGTCCAGTTCTGGGGCAGAGGGAAGCGGGAAGAGTAGGACATATGGCAGGAGGAGGGAGGGCATGAGGCAGGATCTCACCTAATGTGCACATTGTGAGGGTGTATAACATGCCCCCTGGGTGAGGAGCTCTTCTACAAATAGAACTTACCCTCATATTAATTTGAATAAAGTTTTGAAAAAAATAGGAAAACTAGCCAGCCATTGTGATTGGTGTCTGTAGTCCCAGCTACTCAGGAGGCGGAGGCAAGAGGATGGCTTAAACCCAAGAATTTGAGGTTGCTGTGAGCTGTAATGCTACAGCACTCTACCCCAAGGAGAAAAAGTGAGACTCTATCTCAAAACAAACAAACAAACAAAAAATGATTAGCCTAAGCAACAGTAGTGAGATCCCATCTCTTCAAAATTATAAAAAAAATTAGCCTGTAGTCTACTACTCAGGAGGTTGAAGCTGAAGGATTGCTTGAGTCCAGAAGTTTGAGGCTGCAGTGAGCTGCATGATTGCAAGTTTTTTTCTGTACATTGCCTACATAAAAAAGTAAAATGAAAAATGTAAGTACTATGTACCAGGCATTGTAGTAGTAGTAGTTATTTAATGTGCCCACAAACCTGCAAGGTAGATATTTCCTTGAACATAAAGGTAAATTCAGACTCAGAGAGTAAAGGTCACTTAACTAATGACAGAATAAGAATTCAATTTAGGTTTGGTCTTTAGAATCCATTCCCTTTCAGTACACCATTATTTTCTCTTGGGTAAGGCCTGAAATCTAATATTGTTGTATTGTTGGTAGGGGATGCCAAAAAACATAGTGGTTTTGAGCTTTTTTATTAAAGCCTTTGGAGATACTCTGGTTAAAGTGGATTTGGAATCCTACTTGCTTTGTATCCCTGGTGTGATTAAGAGTAGTATCATTTGAAAATCACTACTTTAGAATATAACCTTTGCCATTCAGAGGCTCAAAATGTTTTTGGTTTATTAATCATACTACTGTTTATTTCTAAAAGACAGAGTCTCACTGTATTTTACAAGCTGGAGTACAGTGGCTATTCACAATCATGATCATCACACACTATAGCCTGGAACTCCTGGGCTCATGTGATCCTCCCACCTCAGCCTCTGAAGTACCTGGAACTAAAGGTGCACATAATCGTGCACTATATTACAGTACTTTAACTGACATGTTTATATTAGTGCCTTTTTTAGTGTTCCATGAGGTAAACTAGGACAGGGGTTAACATTTTCTTTTGATAAATGAGAAAACTCCAAAGTTCATTGATTTTGCTAAAATCGAGGAATCCTTAAATGGAAGAAACATTCAAACCCAGGACTTTTTATTTTTAGTCCATTCTCATTTCTATTATACTTTGGATCAAAGTGTTTGTTGCTTGAAGTATAAATCAGAGTTAGAAGCCCTGCTTGAGTATTTACATTGGTCAGGCCATTTAACCTCTCATAGTTTATTTTCTTGTCTCTAAAATGAGAATACCTTAGCTTGTCGCCCGTACCTCAGTGGTTAGGGTGCCAGTCACATATACCCAGGCTGGGTTAGAACCTGGCCAGGGCCTGCTAAAACAACATTGGCAACTACAACAAAAAAAATAGCTGAGCCTTGTGGCAGGTGCCTATAGTCCCAGCTACTTGGGAGGCTGAGGCAGAAGAATCGCTTAAGCCCAAGAGTTTGAGGTTGCTGTGAACTATGATGCCATGGCCCTCTACTGAAGGCAACATAATAAGATTCTCTCTCAAAAAAAAAAAAAAAAAAGAAAAAAAAATTTTTTTTTAGAATACCTCTGCTTTCCTTGGAGTGTGTAAGAGTAAGATAATACATGAAAAGCACTTAACGGTTCCTGACATGTAAGCTCTTAAGGTATATGATAACTAGTAGATTATTTTATATTGAGAACTGTGAGAAAGATTCATGCTTTATGAAGTGGAAGCTTTTCTTTCAATTTCTTATAATGTCAGCTTTTTTCTTCTCAAGGAATATGTTTATTCATATCTGATTAGATAAGTCTTTCATCCATCTTCTTAAATTTATTATGAATATCAGGTCTCTTAGGCAGACTTTAGTTCGCACAGATGGAGAAATAAAAGGCAAAGTGAAGTGATTTGCTCAAGATCACAGATGGAGTTACTAAAAGAATCAAATCGCAATATTTCAGTTTGGAGTTTTTTTAATTAAAATTTTAAAAATTGTTATAATTCATATACCATAGAAGTCATTGTTTTAAAATGTACAAGTGGTATTTAGTCATTCACCAGATTATACAATTATCACCACTAATTCTAGAATATTTTTATCATCCTATAAAGGAACTCCTTACCCATTAGCAATCACTTTCTCTTCCGCTTAGCATGTATGGCTTCAGGATTTTGAGTCACTGAAAAGCTTTTCCTTTTTTCAGTTTATAAAGGAATCCATGTTTGTTTTTCCAGTACCTATATATCTTTTTGTCATCCATTTGAAGTTTATCTTGTATGCAAAGTAATGAACACATCAAAATTTTTTTTTTTATTAAATCATAGCTGTGTGCATTAGTGCAATCATGGGGTACAATGTGCTGGTTTTATACACAATTTGAAATATTTTCATCAAAATCAAACTGGTTAACATAGCCTTCATGGCATATTCTTAGTTATTGTATTAAGAAATTTATATTCTTCATTTAGTAAATTTCACATGTACCCAGTTTTTATCCACAGGCTAGTCAATATTGTAACATCATTAATTAAAAAGCCCTTTTCCTGCTATGTGAATTTCACTCCAGTAAAGGAATAGTCCTTTTCCTTATTGATCAAAATGGCAGCATTACCATGTACTGTATTTCAAAATACAATCTTTTTATGGAATCTCTTTTTCTATTGGTCTTTTTATTCATGTGCCACTATTACACATTTAATTAGAGAAGCTTCATTATTATTTTTTTTGTCGGGGCTGGGTTTGAAACTGCCACCTCTGGTATATGGGGCCAGCACCCTGCTCCTTTGAGCCACAGGCACCACCCCACTATTATGTTTTAATAGATGGTAAAAGTAGCTTCACCATCTATTTTTTTTTTTTTTTGAGAGACAGTTTCACATAGAAGTCAATGGCATCATAGCTCACAGCAACCTCAAACTGTTGGACTCAAGTGATCCTCTTGCCTCAGTCTCCCAAGTAAGCGCTAGGATTACAAGCATGAGCCACCATGCCCGGCTATAAATTAATTTAGAATAAATACTTTTTATAATGAGTGTCCCTTGAGGAAATATAATACATATACCTCTTAATTTATATGGATTTCTTTTGAAGGAAAAATATTTCAGCCTCCCAAGTATTGACCTAAATTATATTTTTTGAGCACCTGGAACACTTGTTATTTTTACTTGTCAATTTTTGTGCATTACTAGGTATTGCATTTTTTTCACTGTGATGTCATACTTATCTTTATGTCATACTTATCTTTGGTAATGTTAAGAAAATTTTTTGTGTTTCCCCATAAAATATTATAACTCCTGCAGTACAAGGGCCTTAGTTTATATTTCCTTGTGCCTTCTGTAGTATCACAGGTAAATCAGTGTTTTCATAAAATGTAATTAAATGGACATAGGGCACACAATGTTCATTTAAAATGAGCTTTTGAAGTGTTTTCTGGTCATTCCACCCTGCCCTGATCTTTCTGTTTCTCTCCTTATTTGTACCAGGAATCAACAAACTTTTTCTGTAAAGGATGAGATAGTATATTGGACTGTATGGGTTACATAGTCTCTGTTGCAGCGACTCAACTCTGTTGTTGTAGGGTGAAATCAGACAAAGACAATATGTAAACGAATGTGACTATGTACCAACGATACTTTATTTGTAGGCACTAAAGTTTGAATTTCAAATTTCACGTCATTTTCACGTTATTAAACAGTCGTCCCTCTACCTTTTAAAAATGTAATAATCGGCTCAGCGCCTGTGGCTCAAGCAGCTAAGGCGCCAGCCACGTACACCTGAGCTGGCGGATTCAAATCCAGCCTGGGCTCGCTAAACAACAATGACGGCTGCAACCAAAAAAAAAAAAAAAATGGCCGGGCGTTGTGGTGGGCGCCTGTAGTCCCAGCTACTTGGGAGGCAGAGGCAAGAGACTCGCTTGAGCCCAGGAATTGGAGGTTACTGTGAGCTATGATGTCACAGCACTCTACACATGGTGACAGCTTGAGGCTCTGTCTCAAAAAAAATAAAATAAATTAAATTAAATTAAGTATACTGTATTAATTGCTTTATATGCATTAACTCCTTTAATTCTCTTTTTCAACATCTTCATTTTATGAATGAGGGAGCTTATGTTCAGTTAAATAACCTTTCTGCAGCCAGCTGCTAGTCAGTGGCAAAGCCAGTATTTGACCCCAGGTCTTACTCTAATGATGGTTAGGGCCTCTGTCAGCACTGTTACAATTATTAATATTATCTGCCTTTTAGATAAGAAATAGGTGGAAACATTTTGAGAGATTAAATACTAAGGGCCCACCAAACAACAATGATGGCTACAACCAAAAAATAGCCGGGTGTTGTGGCAGGCACCAGGAGTCCCAGCTACTTGGGAGGCGGAGGCAGGAGACTCGCTTGAGCTCAGGAATTGGAGGTTGCTGTGAGCTGTGATGCCATGGCACTCTACCCAGGGCGACAGCTTGAAGCTCTGTCTCAAAAAAATAAATAAAAAATAAAGTCTTTATTTTGGTAGAAAGATTTACAGAATCAAAAAAAAAAAGAGGGAGAAAACCCTATTCAGAAAAGAAAAAAAAAAAAGAGTAGATCTGTTACGTTAGCAGAAGAGAAAATATAAATTGAGAAACAACAAAATAACTCCAATTATGAGGCCAGGCTGGTTCTGCAGTTTGTAGATTCGAAGATCCATTTGAAGGACATCACATCCTCAAAAGATTTCTATCTTTCTTCTAACTTGCTTTATCCTGTTATCCTCACTAGCAAAATAGCGAGATTACCCTAGATTATGCTAAATCATAGTCATAGTATTGATAATTTGAAGGAGTCCCCAGAGAGAATCTGGTTTTGTTCTCAAATCCTAGAGCAATAAGAGAGGAACCTCCCAGTGCACAAAATCCTAAACTTGTTTCCAACAGAGCTGATAGCAGAACCATTTCCCCTGCTTCTAACCTTAGGGGTCTCTGTGGAAGTAGTCATTACCCTGCATTTACAGAATTAAACTTTATTTGGTTAGGCGGTGCCTGTAGCTCGGTGGGTAGGGTGCCATCCACATACACCCAGGCTGGCAGGTTCGAACCCAGCTGGCGCTAGCTAAACAACAATGACAGCTGCAACAACAACAACAAAAAAGCTGGGCGTTGTGGCAGGCGCCTGTAGTCACAGCTACTTGTGAGGCTGAGGCAAGAGAATCACTTAAATCTAAGAGTTGGAGGTTGCTGTGAGCTATGATAGCACAGCACTCTACCAAGGGCGATTAAGTTAGACTGTATCTCAAAGAAAAAAAAGAAAGGTGTTATTTGGTCGGATGACAGCCCTTAATGTCTAAGCATCTCCTTAGATGATTTTCCATTTAAACATCCTGCTTGTCTCTGTGAATATCTTGCCCTCTGAGTGGCTGTTTTTCTTAGAGGAAAAGAACTGGGCCCACTGTGTCTGTGGGTTGGCTTATTCTCTTGAGTAACATGGTACATTTGCTTGTCAAAATACTATCTTCAGGGCGGCGCCTGTAGCTCAAAGGAGTAGTGCGCCAGACCCATATGCTGGAGGTGGCAGGTTCAAACCCAACCCTGGCGAAAAAAAAAAAGTATCTTCATGCCTTATTCCTGTAGAAAGCATCATAAATTTATTCCTTCCCTTCCACACTATTGATGGTATTTCCAGGCTCCATGTAAGAGGAACTAGAATGGGGCAGTGCCTTTGGCTCAGTGGGTAAGGCGCTGGCCCCATATACCAAGGGTGGCGGGTTCAAACCCAGCCCCAGCCAAACTGCAACAACAAAAATAAATAGCCCAGTGTTGTGGCAGGTGCCTGTAATCCCAGCTACTCAGGAGGCTGAGGCAAGAGAATCGCCTAAGCCCAGGGGTTGGAGGTTGCTGTGAGCTGTGATACTACAGCACTCTACCAAGGGAGATAAAGTGAGACTCTGTCTCTAAAAAAGAAAGAAACTAGAATGACCTAGATGCCACACATCTACATGTGAAAGGCTTTTTCCCTTTTGCTCTTAGATCATAGCTGTGATGTCGTTGCTTCTCCTTCCCTCTGTTGCGTCAGGCGTGCCACCTCTCACCAACTCTGTGCTATCAGAGACCTCTCTCCTCTAGTCTTTCACATCACATATTATCAAAGCTGGTTGTTGGTGACACACTTTTCTAATCGCCTTTATCCAGATGAGGAACTAAAGCTCAAAGAGGCTCAGTGATTTGTCCCAAGAGCACACTGCACGTTGGGGCTGGATTAGGGCTGGAGCTCAGGTTTCTGACCTGGATTTGGCCAGTGCGGCCTCTCCGTCTGCAGCCGGGTCCTGTTCAGCACTCTCTAGGTACATGTTAGCCAAAAGAATGGCTGGATTTGACTGAATATAATGTTTAATTTTTGTTTCGTTTATAGGTTTATTTAATCTTTTTTCAAGTATTTAATATTTTAGTTATTATTACATGAAATATATTAGTATTTAAAGCTGTAGATCCTGAGGCAAGCATAGGCTATTCTTATTGGCTCAGGTTGGATTGAGGTAGTTGACTCCCTGTTTTGTCAGCTCACACAACACCCGTCCATGGCCAGTTTCTTACTTTATATGGTGATCTTAGAGTCATATATATTTTTCCATCAGTAGCTGCCAACCTCACAGTACCTCCTGCTCTCTGCTATATGTTTATATGTATAGAACTATCTTGTGACTTGTCTTCCCGGGACTGCTACTGACCTGTAGCTCTTACTCTCACTTTCTTACCTCCAGCCTGTCACAGAAGCAAAGCTTCCTGAGAAGCGGACTTCACCATCCAAGCCGGCTTCTGTCCTAGCCGTCAGACCTGGATCTAAGAACACCCAGACTGTTCCAAAAGCTACAACATCTGCTCTTGCCTCAGCTGGGCCAAGCAGTAGGAGCCCCCCTACACCCCTGCCCAAGAGACCCACTGGTGAGTAGTGCCTGTCCTTCGCCCTCAGTGGAATTAGTGGGGAAGAGAATGGGGCGTTGGCTGTGCCCCAGCCACAGCTCCAGCCAGTATCACAGACCACTGCATATACACTAGTCCTTAATGGGGTATATTAAATAGTGGCAGCCTGGTAGCCCTAATATTTAACAAGCCTTGGTCTCCGTGTGAAATTAGCCATTGTGTGTATTCAGAAAAATCTTGAATGATGGGGACTCTGATGAATTTCTGGGTAGAATTCATTCTCAGTTACTCCACAGCACCAAACACAATATGCTTATGGGCATACATGATAAGTAGAGAATACAAACCCACATGCATGTATCGACAACCTACTTCTAAGGCCATGTTGAAGGCATTTTCAGGACTTAAAAGAGAATAAGATCCTCGCTGGGCACAGTGACTTACTTCTGTAATCCCAGCACTTTGGGAGGCTGAGATGCTAGGATTACTTGAGGCCAGGAGTTTGAGACCACCCTGGGCAACATAAAGAAAAAAGAATAAGATGCGGTATGTAGCCTTGTATGCTACATAAGGACATGGTCTTTATATGGTTGTCTAATTTACTACTCTATTCCAGAGACTAGCATAGTCTGTGACTTAAAGTAGACATTCAGTAGTTGTTAAATTCTGAGGAATCTCGGTATTGGATATGCTGTTCAATAGGTCCGTTTGTTAAACATTGTATTAATGAGTATACATTTGTGCAGCCATTAAGACTGAGGGAAAACCTGCAGAAGTCAAGAAGATGACTGCAAAGTCTGCACCAGGTAATACTCCACCCACCATATCTGGAACTCTGACTTTAACCCCGACTTCTTCCATGGCTTTAAGTATCCTTTTTTCTCTCCCCAAACCCCCCTGTTCTCTCACTTCTACCTTTGTAGCTGACTTGAGTCGCTCAAAGAGCACCTCCACCAGTTCTGTGAAGAAAAGCACCACTATTGGTGGGACAGCTCCCCCTGTAGGGGTGGCTCCTACTCGAGTCAAGCCCACACCCACAGCTTCTCGGCCCTCCACAACTCCTTCTATGGACAAGAAGCCCACCTCAGCCAAACCCAGCTCCACTGCCCCCAGGCTGAACCGCCTGGCTACCAGTGCTTCTGCCCCTGATCTGAAGAATGTCCGCTCCAAGGTTGGCTCCACGGAGAACATCAAGCATCAGCCTGGAGGAGGCCGGGTGGGTCCAGAGAGCTTGGCGTCCTTGCCATGTTGCCTCTGCGTCTTCCCCCACCCCAACCGCCCACTATTCCCAAAGCCCACCAAAGAAAGAGGATTGTGAAAACATTCTATTCAGCATCAGGGAACTTCATGTTGGGCTCAGTGGTGGGCATTGCACCCCAGCATCAGTGAAGGAGTGGGCTGAGCCCTTGGCTGCTGCTTCCCATTTCAGTCAGAGGGGCTCCTGTTCTGTATGTTGGGGTTTGGGTTGACTTTTTTATATATACATATAAAAAGATTGTTCTACTTTACAAAGAAACAGAAGAAGCCTCAGAGACTCTGTGAGAGAGAGAGACGCTTGCCATGAACCCAGTTTTTCATGATTCTTACCTTGCAGGATGAATGTCAGGGTAGACCACAGGCAGATCACCTCTTAGTTCTACAACCCATGACTTGGAGTCTGTCTGAAACAGGACTAGGATGCCCCCTTGTGGCCAGCATGGGTTGTGCCATAATCTTCTGGCTTTCCTCAACAACGGAACTGTGCTGGTAGGATAGAGAAAAGCATGCCAGGCCATAGCATTTCACTTTAAGGATTTTCTGATTGCATCAATCCTAGAATTATTTGTTAACTTTTAGCAATCATGGGAGCTCAGTTTGTGAAAAAAGTAGTTGCAAAAGTTCATCTGAAAATGTTCAGGTCCCTGGAGTAGTAATCATCTCATCACTTACATCATTTGCTAACACCACCATCCAGGGTAGAATACTTAAATTGCTTTAATCCAGTACTGTTAAAAAATTGAGGAGGGGCTGGGAGCAGTGGCTTACACTTAAGATTATTAATCTTAACACTCTAGGAGGCCAAGGTAGGTGGATTGCTTGAGCTCAGCAGTTCGAGACTAGGCTGAGCAAGAATGAGACTGCGTCTCTACCATAAATATAAAAATTAGCCAGGCCTGGTGGTGGGCATCTGTAGCCCCAGCTACTCGGGATGCTGAGGTGAGAGGATCGCTTGAGCCCAAGAGACTGATGTTGTGAGCTATGATGATGCCATAGCACTCTACCTAGGGTGACACAGTGAGACTCTGTCTCAAAATAAAAAAATGGAGGAGGAACAAAACGAGGCAGAATCCTGATATAGTTGGAAGACACTGATGGCAGGCTGGAGTCTCTCTGCATAAGGGCCTCAAAGAGTTGCTCTTAGTAACCAGTGGTGGCTCTGGCCTGTACTGCTGGTGGCCCATATCCTCTCTTTGCTCTTTAAACTTAAGTTTTCATGGTGCAAACGTTGCGGAAGGTCTTGGTGGGGAGTTAATTAACTTGGTCTAGAGAATTGTTTTCTCTTCCTACATACCTGAAGAACGTATCATCATCAATAATGGCTCCCTGTGACCATGATATTTCTGAGTTTTTGATTGGGAAGTAATAACTCCAATACACGCTCAAAAGAGAAACATAAGTTTCTTATCTTAGCCTTTGATAGCTCCATTTCTCCATAAATGGTGCCTTGATCTTTTCCCTCACATCTAAGACTTTGGTCTGCAGCTTCTTTCCTTGTGGGCCTTCTCAAGGATCTCTGGCTTGGTCTACCCTAGGAAATGTGTGTTTTTTTCCCTAGGATTAAGGGTGACCTGCTTCTGCCTGGTGGCCTGGCCTGAGTTCGAATCCCCTACAACAGCGGTTCTCAAACCTGTGGGTCACAACCCACAGGAACTGTATTAAAGGGCCACAGCATTAGGAAGGTTGAGAACCACTGCCCTACAACCTTCTTCCCTTTTTGGCATTAGAACTGTTATCTTGTTGGTTTGAAATTCGCCCTCCCTTTTTCTCCATCCAGGCCAAAGTAGAGAAAAAAACAGAGACAGCTGCAACAACTCGAAAGCCTGAATCTAATGCAGTCACTAAAACAGCTGGCCCAATTGCAAGTGCACAGAAACCACCCGCTGGGAAAGTGAGTTTTATTTAGACCTACCTCTGGAAGGTTAAAGATGGTACAATATTTCTTCCAGCCTGAGTCACTTTCCCTTCTATTGTACTTTTTCCTATCCTTGACTAGTTTCTACTTCTCCCCATTTCCTTTTCTGTGCTTGATGACTCAACCATCAGAACATTTTTTTATTAACCTTAAAAGTTAACAGAGGCTCAGTGCCTGTGGCTAAAGTGGCTAAGGTGCCAGTGACATACATCTGAGCTAGCGGGTTTGAATCCAGCCCAGGCCTGCCAAACAACAATGACAGCTGCAACCAAAAAATAGCCGGACGTTGTGTCAGGTGCCTGTAGTCTTAGCTACTTGGGAGGCTGAGGCAAGAGAATTGCCTAAGCTCAGGAGTTGGAGGTTGCTGTGAGCTGTGATGCCATGGCACTCAACCAAGGGTTACAAAGTGAGTCTCTGTCGCTAAAGAAAAAAGAAAGAAAGAAAGATAGGATGCTTAATGACAATAGAAACCCACTTAGTATGAGGCAGGCATGATCAGCTGGAGGTAAGAGCTAAGCTAAAATGTTCTTCCCCTCCCCCCTAACCCTGGAACCAGGCTCCTCCAGTTTGCTGTAGGATACCTTCCTTCCTTAGCTATGGCAAGCAGGTGGGCCTCTCTGGCCAAGGACTGCCAGAAAAGCCTGAGCTCCATCCCTTCAATCTGAGACAGACAATCTCAGCAAGTCTCAGTACCAAGGAATTGGTACAGTGGGCTTGGTGAAGACGGTGCACCACAAGCTTCTGGGTAACTACTAGAGGTCCGAGTAGATCTCTGGTTCAGACCAGAGCTCATCAAGAGGTGGTTTGCTGACCAATTATTCATCATTAAAGTTGTGAAGAAGGCCAGAAATGACAAGGTACAACAAGGTACATGGTTGGAGTTTTTCAAGGTAGATTTCTGTACCGGTTGGGGCACCCTTCAGTCTGGGGACTGCATCATTTATAGAGAACCTTCAGCTCTGAAGCAAAGGAAGGAAGGCAGGAAGCTGGCAGCTATCCCTTCTTGAAAAGGTCCAAGAATTCTTTGTTCCAGACTCAGAGGACCACAGGGCCCTTATATTTCTCAATTCCAGTGGGAGCCACTCGCTTATGATACATTGTGGTTGTGCCCCAAGACCTGTGCACCCTGCCTACAGCCTCTTCTCTTTTTATGTGATTCTCACAGGGCATAGGATTAGGCATCTGAAGGATTTAAGAAGGTATTTAACTCTTGAATTAACGAATCAAACATATGTCTAGACTTAAACCTCTGTCACATTGTGCTTTCTTGAGCCCTGGGTTAAATGGACTAAATGTAGAAGCTGCTGAGCCTGCTTGGCTATATCCATTTGCATCTGTATCTGAGCATTGTCCCTTCCTCCCTTTTAGTATCGGATCTGTGCCCTATTTCTCAAATGCCCAACGCTTCTCAAATAGCCGTTGCTTCCAAGTGTGAGTCTGGCTTCAGCAATTACAGGCCTCAGATTAAAAGAAGTACCCTCCTTGGGTCGAGACAGGTCCAAATGATCAGGACTGTGACACAGCCACAGTGGCCAAAGACACTGCCCCAGCTCTTAGGGAGGGAGCAGGGCAAAGAGGTGGGGCTGTGCCTGACTGGGGGCCTTGTGAGCCATAGCCCAGCCCCCAGGACCCATCATGACCACCGTTTAGCATCTCAGGCCTGTGTGTCTGTTCACGTTTACACTTCCCTTCTTGCTCTTCCAAATTCCTTTCCCTGTGTTTTTCCATACCTGTTCTGTCAGAGGTGAGGGTAGAGGTTTAACAACACTCTCTGTTGGTCATTGTCATTGCGTGTGGACTCACTGCCTTCCCTGTGTCAGTTCTAACCAGTCCTCTCCCTTTGTGTTGTTTTTTTTTTTTTTCTGTTCTCTAACACTCCAGGTCCAGATAGTCTCCAAAAAAGTGAGCTACAGCCATATTCAGTCCAAGTGTGGTTCCAAGGACAATATTAAGCATGTCCCTGGAGGTGGTAATGTAAGTATAAGCCCTGGCTCGCTGGCATCTGAGTAAAAGCCCACTATGGGGTGGCCTAGGCTGGGGCATTCTCTAAGAAGCAGTCTAGCAAACCAGTGTGTATAGACAAAGTGGCAAGCCCCTCAACAGCTTAGCGACACGGCACTTGGTATCTTTTTACCTGTGTGGGTGGGAGGCTTTGGGTTTTCCTCTAGCTGTGTCAGAGATCTGCTCTGAGGGCAGCGGTCAGCAGTAGGCCTGTTGGCTCTCTTCGGGCCATTCCTGGGATGCACATGTCCATCTGCACACCATGTGGCACCATGGGGGTACCTGCTCTGAGTGGAGGTCAAGATGTTTCCAAAGCCCATCCTTGAGTCTTTGTTGTTATAAAATCAGAATTAATTAACACTTTTCTCCTCCTCATTCTCTGCTTCTTGCTTCATCTATGTCACTCTCTCTCTCTCTTTTTTTTCTTTTCTTTTTTCTTTCAGTAAGGCAGAATTTATTTACCGAAAAGAATACAGAAAACACTAAAGCTCCTGGTAGAGAGAGAGAACTCAAGTGGGGAGAGAATGGTTCTCTCCGTTTCTCTCGCCGTCTTTCCCT
>CAUYRH010011709.1:0-39966 GCA_963574655.1 Perodicticus potto | reverse complement strand
ATAGCTGTGTACAATAATTCAGTCATGGGGTACAGTGTGTGGGCTTCACATACAATCGGAGATATTTTTATCAACCTGATTGATATAACATTCATGATATTTTCTCATTTACTATGTGAAAACATTTTTGATCTGTATTTAGAAGTTTTTTCCTGACCCTTCAAATATGCACCACAAGTGTGATCTCACCCTTTATCCTCTCTCCCCCCATCCTCTCCCTCCCCTTCCCTCCCTCTCCCCTTTCCCCATCTTATTGTGCAATAAATGGATTGTAGCCTTTGCTCGAAAGATATAAATTTGTTTCATATTAGGGGTGTATACATTGGATACTTTTTCTTCCATTCTAGTGATACTTTGCTAAGGAGAACATGTTCCAGCTCCATCCATGTAAATATGAAAGAGGAAAAGTCTCCATCTTTCTTTAAGGCTGAATAATATTCCATGGTATACATGTACCAAAGTTTATTAATCCATTCGTGTATCGTTGGGCTCTTGGGCTTCTTCCATGACTTAGCAATTATGAAACTTCTCTAAAGAAGACAGGCGCACGGCCTTCAGACACATGAAGAAATGCTCATTATCCTTAATCATCAGAGAAATGCAAATCAAAACTACCTTGAGATATCATCTAACCCCAGTAAGATTAGCCCACATGATGAAATCCCAAAACCAGAGATGTTGTCGTGGATGTGAAGAAAAGGGAACACTTCTACATTGCTGGTGGGAATGCAAACTAATACATCCGCTTTGGAAAGACGTTTGGAGAATACTCAGAGATCTAAAAATAGACTTGCCATTTGACCCCATAATTCCTTTACTTGGTATATACCCAGATGACCAAAAATCACATTACAACAAAGATATCTGTACCAGATTGTTTACTGCAGCCCAATTCATAATTGTCAAATCATAATTCTTAGAAACATAATCTATGATGTGAGTTGAAAGAAAAATAATTAATTTATCTCTGGGACATGCATTTACGTTTTGTCCATTTCTAAACATGATGCAATATATTAGAGTCTTAGGATAATCTGCATAAATGGTGAGGAATGTAGAATCATTGTATGTTTATTCTTTTCTACTGGTTCAACTTTTGAGAGGCTTCGTTAATTGCTGCATAATAGATGCACATATTTTGGAGGCACGTGTGACATTTTGCTTAACGATCAAATCAGAATAATTGGAGCATCCATCACCTTAAACATTGATCTTTTCTTTATGCTGAGGACATTCAAATTATTCTCTTCTAGCTATTGGGAAATATACAAGACATTATTATTAACTATAGTCACCCTACTGGTTTATTGAATACAAGATCTTATTTCTTCTAACTGTATGTTTGTATCCATTAATTAACCTCTTTCATACTTATCTCCCTCCTACATTTCTGGCTTTTGAGATCCATTTTTTAAAGCCCCCACGTATGAGTGAGAACATGAAATATTTGTCTTTCTGTGCCTGGCTTGTTTCACTTGGCATAATGATCTCCAGTTCCATCCATGTGGCTGCAATTGACAGGATTTCATTCTTTTTATCCTTAAATAGCATTTCATTGTATATAACGACAATTAAGATTGCAAATTCACCCAAAAAAAAAAAAGTGCTCCAAAAACCTCATTGCTGAATATCCCTATGGTCATCAAGTGGGCAAGGGGAGTATTTTGAAGGTGACCATAGGAATATTCGGCAATGAGGCATCAAGCACTTTTTCTAAGATGAGTTCCTGAACTTAATTGTCTGACCTCATATATATCACATTTTCTTTATCTCTTCATCCACGGATGAGCACTTAGGAAGACTCTAGAAATTGGTTGTTGTAAACATGGAGGTGCAGGTGTGAATGTGGTTTGTTTTTTTTTTTATTTAAATCAAGGAGACCACATTATAAAGTTGTCTAATTATCTTGCTAGCTGACTAGTTGCTAAAGTTGCTAGTTGTCTTGAGATTCCTAATACGGTATTATTTTGTTCTTATGAACTATGTATTGGTAATTAAGAACCTTACGAACCTCCTATTCTTTCAAAAGAAATTTTCAAATGACAGGAGAAAATTTTCAAATTAATAATCTTTTGAGAGCATGATAAATATAATGTATTATTATACAATTTGACATTTTTTGCTAATTTACATGCTTGTTTTTAAAATAGTTTATTTCAACACATTAATGAAAATAAAAGTTTGAAATTATTAAGAGATAATAAGTAGTCATTTTTTACACTTACCTTAAAATATAGCATATTCTTTTTTAAGAGAAACAAGAAAAATATTTTTACTTTTATAATTATATCTGTATATCTCAAGATTTGAGTTATGGGACATAATTCATGTTCTGTGCATCTAATTACATTCAGCCTGAAACCTCCTTCCTAACAACGCATCAAGTATTTGGCCCATAACTTATATTCTGCTGAGTCTTATTTCTTTGTTTCTCAGTATTTTTGAGATACGCCCTTAGTCACTGGAAACATTATAGATGCCATAAAAATTTTCTTCTCTCCCTTGTTTCTTAAAGAATCTGCTTTGTCTTATTTAAATATTGTCCACAAGAAAATTCAGACAGCAGGAACAGTGAAAGAAAGAACAGCTTTAGTAAACAGCATATTTTCTTGCTAATATCTCCCTCTTCTCTTTTCTTAGAATAGGCCGTGGTACCTGTAGATAATGAAAAGTGCATTTAGTGAAAAAGGGGGAATGAAAGTAGCTGTTCTAATCAAATTCTGTCATAATTTCTCAGGTGTCTGGAATTTATGACACACCTTTCCGCAAATCTCCAATGAGACACTTCCATAACCAGAGTGATAAATCCATTGGCAGTTTCATTAATCAGACAAAGAGCTGTGCAGTTACTGAAATAACTCCTCAAGTAATTGCCAACTTGCCATGCAGTGACATCACCCCTCACAGAAGCGCTTCAACAATCGATGATAGAGCCCTGGTAAATTAACATTTCTGGCATTGAAAAATCACTGTCGGGTATACCACTGTTCTGAGGAAGCAATTCTTGGAATTGTTTCTCCTCATAAGCAAGATTTTTAAAGTGATGATGATCAGTACTTTGCTTGTTTTACATGTGAGGAGATACATGTACCAATATGGGTTTAGTACCCAGTCTTTTTCCACTGTGGCTCCTATTTTAACTAATAAACCCTTTTTTCAATAAAAATGCAAGGAATTGCAATCTTTTCATATTTCCAGAGTGCTTTTTGAACATGAGGGCTCAAAGATGCTGGGAGTTGGGGGAGACATGCAAAATATGTGAAATGTGACACCTTCTCCCCAAAAGTTCATATCCTGCCTTTCAGCGCTACTGTGGGGCAAGGGAGTAAATACTCCTATAAAAGTTTGTTAGAAGTTTTAGGAGAGCAAAGAGAAGGGCGAAAGCGAGCCGGAGGATGACAATGATAGAGAGTCAGAATTTATTCCCCAGAAGTGGACTTTTATAGTAAATGTTAAAAGACAGACGAGAAAGAGTTCAAAAGATAGATTAAAAAATATGAGGTAGTGTAGAGGACTGGACACCATGCTTGCAAAGGACAGTTACTGATTCTTATCACATTAAAAGGAAACTCTGAGAACAGGACAGTCTCCTGGAAAGCCTAGAGACGTTTCCTAACTAGGGGGCAGGCCCCCAGGTAACTCAGTGTCCCGGAATGAGATAAGGTCAGTCACTCACTAGTAAGCATGTGTTAAACATGGATGCTTAGTAGTTCTTCATGAGGGTTGTGGGAAAAGAACACGTGAGGAGAGCAGGTGGCTATCCTCACGCAGGCAGCCCTCATATGTAATTACCTGAACTCGCCACACCTGTTTATGTCAATTACCTTAACTCAGCACACCTGTTGTGTATAACCTTAATAAATAGCCGGTTGCGTAGGGGGCTCGGGGCTACCCTGCAACTAAAGTTAGCTCGCCTCCCGTAAGCTTGTACTTCAAATCCGTGTCACGCCTGGTTCCTTCCTGCAGCGACCAAGACCGGGCCATAGGGGCCCCGACAAGGTAGTTAAGTGGGAGAACACTGGAAGGGAGGTTAAGAGGTGTGCATTTTACCTCAACTTTTCTGATACCTGAATGCTTCACTTTATCTCTTTGAACCTTAGTTTCAAAATAACAATACCTTTCTATTTAATGATGAATCACCAAATAAAATAAAATAGTTGATATATGACAGTTTTGTGTGAAAGAAAAAGCTAAAAGGGAAAATACTGTATTTATAATGAATTTTGTTCAGAATTGTTTTATTTTCGGAAATGGCAAAGGCAGAATTCCGATAGGTTTCACTAAATTTGAACATAACTGAGATACATGCTCTTGCTTTTTATTCGCGATAACATTCCTATCTATAATTATTTGTTTTAATGTATTACTTTTGAATATCTCAAACATACTCTTTTAGTTTATCATTTAGATTTGCATAGGACTCCAGTTATAACCAAGGAACTAAAGACATAGTAAAATAAAATAAACAAAATGAAAATGCTTTATAAAAATCAACAGCACTATCATCTACCCTTTTAAATCTAACCCCTAAAATGCATATGACTTTCTTAATACTTAGAATCCAATGGTGGAAATAAAAATTAAAGGAAAGTTAGGTTATACTTTGCCTCACTCTAGTATGAATTTGGTGATTCAAGATATTGTATATTTGAAATCCTCCTTAATATCTTCAGTTATCTCCTTTTATTACAGAAATTAATGTAGCTTTTTGATCATGTCTTAGTTCTATAGTATAAATTGTCATAAAATATCTTGAAATGTTATATATTCACATACGCGACATATTTAGGAGAAGCATAAATGATAAGGATACTTCAATTTCAATTTCACTTTAGAGCATACCTCGTTTGTATAAGCTGAGGTAGTGAAATGTTAAATAAAAATTCAGAATTTAAGAGCTAAATACTTAGAAATGAGAGGTTAGACCAAAGTGTGGTTCAATATTGTAATAAAATACATCTTTGTTCAAGAAAGCTGATCAAGAGGTCAGTTTTGACATTCACTTATTCCTGAACCAAATTAAACTATTATTAAAAGTACCTCAATAATTTTGTTTAATTTTATGATTATTAAATATGTTTTCATAAAATGTTTGAGTATCTAGACAATGTACACTTCCCTATTATTTTTAGAGAGTATCACTACATCTGGTATATTGTAATTGGTTAAATGTATTCCTGTATTAATTGAGAAATTATGTCAAAATTATAGCAAATATGAATAGCTTTGTCAATTCAATTATACTGTTACATTGAGCAAAAAATATTTAAACCTATTGTAATATTTCTGTTGTGTATACTTGGAAACCTAAACTATTTAGTTTCTGCTGCGTATCGTTAAAAGCCTGAAATATTTAGTTTTCTAAATTGCTTAGTTTTACATTTGTTTTCATTTAATAATGAAGAAATGCAATCTTTAGATAACAAATGGGTAGATGATTTTTTTCAAAGTTTAAAATGAGAGTAATTGAGAACAGAATGTAGAGATTTACTTTGTGAATCACTCCACTAAAATGCTGATAATGACTTTACTTTTTCCATTACTGTCAAGTGCCTGACAAAGGGGAACTTAAAGAAAAGAAAATGTCTTTCTTTAAGAGAATTATCTTTAGAGTTCATTGAGAGTAGATTATTGAGAGAACCAGGGATTTCTTTAGTTTTCTATAAAGACCATTTAAAAATGACTGATTCTACATTTGAAATCTGTAATTTTTTTACATTAACCGATCTTGTTTTGTGACACTTTTAAGTAACAAAGCCTGGCGAATTTTAATTTTTTCCCCTAAAAATACTTAGACACATTCACTTTTTATCAACATTTATTCCAGAAAAGATAAGAATGGACAGAATCTGAGAGAAAAATATTTCTAGCTACTATCATCAAAAATAACATCTACATTGAAACCTAATTACCATAGAAATGTCAAAAAAAATGGGTCATTTACCAGTTATTGCAAGCAAATCTTTGGGCAGGCAAGTACAACGCAAGGTGCATAACTTTTTCTTTCTTTCTTTCTTGTCTGTGTGTAGGAAATTAGGCCTTTTATCACATTAGAATGAAGAATCAGTCATTCCTAATCAATATTTTGCCTATTCTCTGCCTGGATTGAGAACATCTGATCTGTGAATAAAAGGATATACATTTAAATTTTCTTTTCTTAAAAACTGATGTTACAGAAATGCAGAAGAATCTGATTATAATATCTTGGAGAAGGAAAAGCCTGCTGGATAGTTTGAACTAACTTAATTTGTGATCAGCTCAGCAATTATAGCCTACCAAATTTTTTACCCCCTTTGCTTATGTGAACACAGCAAGACAAATATATGCACTCTTCTTCCTTGCAAAAGCTCTCCATTGCTGCATCTTTGTTTGTCACAGAGATCTGGAAGCTGTGAAAGTTAGCCTTGCCTTTAGGCTGTGAAAATGCAAAGTCTTCTGTTACAAAACTGACATTTTAGACAACTTCCCTGATTAATCACTCAAGCTTAGCTCACCTCAAGGACTTATGTCTCGAAATAATTATGAACCCATTATTCTTTCTAAAAGGATGGTAATCCTCCTTAGGATTATGATTATGAACATGCCTTTTTAAAAATAGTTCATGACATAAAATAGAATGTTAAACTTGGCATAGTTTGGATTTGCTGGTGACTAAAATGAAAAATTTTCTAAATGTTTTGAGTTTACATCATAGACACACCCATGAAATATCACATGATTCGCTTCAGCAACAAAAGTACATATTCCATTTCAAAAAAACAAGAGAGAGAAAAAAAATCTTTTGATGTGGTGCCTTTTTTTTTATGCCACTGAATGTGAAAACTAGGACCTTGCTTTTGTAATGCTCTTATTTTACAGTGCTACCCACCTTTGACTCGTGTGCAAAAGATAGCAGATGCTTCGGGTGCCTGGAGCACACCTGGTTTTTATGCAAAGAAAAGGTGTAATTTGGACTAGCGAGTGAATAATTAATGTCAAATTAAATTAAGACACATTCTGCAAAATCACACGTGAAATTCCTTACTTTCTCTAGGAAACGCTGAAACAGGCTTCTTTACCCTCAGTTTTCTTCCCCGTCATCATTAGAAAATTCTACTCAAAGACAAAAACTTGTGTTTGACTTCTTCTAAAAAAAAAAAAGTTTTATTTGCTATCTTGTTTTTAAAGAATTCATCTACTTTTGAAAAATGTAGGCTTTGTGAAATATAATATTTTTAGCTGACCTGGTGCTTTCCAGAGAGGGCTGTTCCCTGCCATAGGACCACAGGGATTTGAAGAAACTCCAATGTCAGAGTATCTGCCCATATTTGGAATATTAATAACAATCTCTTAAGATACAAACAAAAGGATTTATCTTGTGGTGCAGTTGGCTATTTCAAATCCCAAATCTTGAGGCAAGGTCTGGGTTTAACGCCTGGCTTTTAGGGAATGAGTTGCGGAGGTTGCTTAATCAATGACTCTTCTGAGTAATTCTGCATTGCTTGTCTGCAGACAAATGTCCTATTTTTTGTTTGTTTGTTTTTCAGATAAACCAAATTTATCTTAAATACTCCTTCACCCTAGGCTGTTTCTTTTCCATTTGGAAAAACATGAAGATAGTCAAGATTTATTTTAAAGTATTTAACAAGGGGTAGGTATACAAATACGAGCTTAGAAAGAAATTCTTTTGGTTTAAAAGCCAGCATTTAATAACCTACCTAAAAACAAAATGGGAATAGGAACACACAAGTGCATTTCAAGCTTAGAAATAGATAATATGAAGATGAATGACTTATCTCAACACCTAGTAATGTGATATAAGTTATAGATGCTTAGTTACATCCAAACTCATATCTTTGAGTAATATTATATACACACATACATACAATGTGTATTTTAAACATGTACCAAATCTTGGGGTTACTGACCCATCACATTGCATTTATCAATGAGTGTCTTTTATAATGCTTGAGGTAATAAAAACATTATTCTCAATATCTTTCATGCTTGATTTTCTCCATATGTAATAAATCATTAGCAAGTCTGCATTATAACCCACTCCAAATAAAAAAGATCCTTCCTTTTTCACTCGACAGCACATGATCCTACCAAATAACCACAGGGTAGGAACATCTCCATGATAGCACTCCCAGGATTGCTGTAGTATATATCGTACATAGTATATATACTATATCTGTGCCTATAATTTTGATTCCAGTTGACTTAGAATGTCTGTGAAGATATATCAAAGATTATACTTTTTTCAAATATAACAGTTAGGGCAGGCTCTTTGCATTTCTCTCCTTGCTATACTTCCCAATCACACCAACATTACCACTCCTATCTCCTCCACCCCATAATCTTTCTTCAAATTTTCAATACCTACTCCATGCAGAACAAATAATCTATCCTATTTCCATAGGAAGGAGTTTCACGTGAATATTTCTCCCTGCACTCTGAAATTACATCAGGCTTTAGGCAGATTCTGGGACTAGATTGGCCCTTGTCCATGTGTTAGGGTGAAGAGAGGTCCCTAAGAAATCTAAGTAACCATAGAGGATTACAGGTTATTTTTGCAAATTTGCCCTCATAGATAAGCACACATTCAAAAGCTATTTTTATTTCCCTTAAACACCCACACTAATCTCAAACCTCAAACAGATATTTCTCTAGCACTAAGGATTTGTTTTTGTCCTGTAAAAAAATTAGACTGTCAGCTTTTTGAACAGCACTTTAAGAATCCTGTCCCGATAAATACATCAATAAAACCCACTCCAAATGGTAATGCTTTTCTCTTGGGATCCCAGAAAGAATAGTTTCACATTGATTACATTCATTTTATGACTTCTAATCTTTATCTAGTACAAACTAGGGCAATAAATCAGAGTCTCCATGATCTTAAATAGCAAATAAATAAATATTCCAAAATATTTTTAGAAAAGGCAAGAAGAAAAACAAAAACTTCCAAGCATTTGGTAATCTTATTGTCTATCATTATCATTATTATTGAAAATCACTTGAGAAGAGTTTCTCATCTCATATTGGATACGCATAGCATACCCACAAGTGTATGGGTAAACAAATCATATACATATTTACCCACCACCCGAAATTTATTAATTGTAACACTTAATGATATTTATGTTAAATCTTTTTTTTTTTTTTTTTTTTTTTTTTAGACAAAGCCGCAAGCTGTCACCCTGGGCAGAGTGCCGTGGCATCACAGCTCACAGCAACCTCCAATTCCTGGGCTCAAGCGAGTCTCCTGCCTTTGCCTCCCAAGTAGCTGGGACTACCGGTGCCCACCACAACGCCCGGTCATTTTTTGGTTGCAGCCGTCATTGTTGTTTGTGGGCCTGGGCTGGATTCGAACCTGCCAGCTCAGGTATACGTGGCTGGCGCCTTAGCCGCTTGAGCCACAGGCGCCAAGCCAAATCTTCTTTTTTTAAGAAACAAAATAGGAATTCTACTGGCTATATTCAATTCTTTTATTTTTCAAAAGCAACTGACATGTAGAAGGCTACCCTCCCCATAACACCCATAAAAACATATATAAATATATACGCATACATACATGTACATAATATACTTCCTGTCAAAATTAAAAAATACTTTCATAGCATAAATATCTCAAAAAATATTATAGACTATTATTTCTTAGATTTCTAAAATACATATAAATAAGTTATATTGTTTGTGCAATATTGTCACATTCTTTGCTCTCTTAATTATTTTGGTTTTGTTTTTGGCATTGCTTCAAACTATTAAAGGTGAACAAATATTTTTGTTACATAGATACACTGTATAATGTTGAAATCAGGTCTTTCCATGGGCCTTCACCCAACAACAGTTGTATGTGACATATAGGTTTGTATCCCTTCTCCCCTTCCATCCTTTCTATTTCTTGATTTCCAATGCCCTTTATGTCTTTTGTGTCTCTGTGTACCCATTGTTTAGCTCCCTCTTGTTAATAAGAATATGCTGTGTTTATTTTTCAATTCCTTCGATATTTTATTTAGAATAATAGATTCCAAGTCCATCCCAGTTACTGCAAAAGACATTATTTCATTCCTATTTAAGTCTGATTAATACTGCATGGTATACATATGCCATATTTTCATTATCAATTCATCTGTATCTTTGCAATTGTCAATTGTAAGGTCATAAATACGCAGGCCAGGTGTCATTTTTATGAAATGATTTCCCTTCCTTTGGGTAGATACCAAGTAGTGGAATCACTACATTAAATGGTAGGCCTGCTTTTAGTTCTTTGAGGAATCTCCACACTGTTTTCGTTGGTATTGTACTAGTTTGCAGACCCACCAACAATGTGTAAGTGTTCCATTTTCCCTCCATCCACGCCAGTATCTATTGCTTTATGACTTTTTCATAGTGACAATGCTGATATGAGTAAGATGGTATCTTATTGCGTTTGTAATTTGCATTTCTCTGATAACTCACAATGTGGAATATTTTCTAACACATCTGTTCATTATTTGTATGACTTCTTTAGAAAAAAAATCTCTTCATAGTCCTTGTCAGGCTTCTGATGGGGTCATTTGATTTTTTTCTTGCTGATTTGTTTTGAGTTCTGTGAATTATGAAATGTCCAAATTAAAATCAAAAGTTTAGTTAATTGAATCTCAAACATAGAATCAGCACAAATAATCAAAGTATGCACCTACCTTAAGGGAGAGAGCATCTAAATTTCCAAGATGTGATCCTACCGGGAGCTGCTGGCCTGGCCTTTGCTGAGTCCCTACACACGTTCACTAACATGGAGCAGGAACAAACTATAAAGGACGACGTGATGGTGGGAATCAGTGTCTAGGAATGTGGGCCAACCAGATGGACAGTGGGATGTCTCCCTCCCATAACTATCATGGTCATCTCCTCATTGACTTCAATGAGTTTTAAACACATACTGAACCTTAGAAATGAAATCACGTATGAACTTCAAAGTTGGTTGTGCTGTTCTTCATGGTCCACTTTTGTTCTAGCTCCCTTTCTTTGAGCTTTACCATCAGACCCTGCATGCTAATTCAGTGGTGTGCGCACCATGCTGCCAAGAACTTGAAGCATCCGCAAAGTGCTGTCAGAACTTGCTGAGCATGTGCGAGCCTGTGTGTGTGCGTATTTGTGAGTTGAGGTTGGGTTTGCAGTGTGGGTGGAAGGGTTTGGTAGCAGTTGGGCAGAACCTCACCTCAAACCTCCTGTTCAATCAGAATAGCTATATTTATGGGGTAGAGGGGGAGAGTACAGAGTAGATTCCCATATGAGTGTTTTTGTTTTTAATTTTTAGAAAAAGTTCCATAGCCTAAAAAATAAACAAAATATGACAAAAACTGCTTTAAAGACCAGTACTCTGCCATGCTAATCCATTAGCAGTCACTTGAACATAACGGGGCATTTTTTTCTTCATTCAGGCCTTTTTAGTTTCTGATAATCTCGTTCTGGAAGATTCCTGCTCTGTCCTCTCACGTCACCTAGTTGTCTAGGTATGTTCCCTCATTTTCCAGCTATCTCTCCAGAGGTCATATCAGGAAGACAATTTTATTGAACTTCCAAGGTTAAATGTCTCTGTTGTGTTATTAAAATAAAAAACAAAAGCAAAACACTCATCATTATTGACAGTACTTAGTTATTTGTGAAGACAAGACGCTATGCAGGGCTCATTGTGGCATCAAGGGCCCTAACGGGTGCTCAAATATTCATTCATTCATTCATTTGTTTATTCAAAAATATATCTTAAAAAAATTTCTATAAGGCAAAGAGTTTCTGAAAAAGAGAGGAGAATCTTCCATGCCACCAACTTTTCCCATTACCAAATTCAAATTAAGTAGTGCTTTGAATAAATAATCATGCAAAAACTTCTTTTGTTACTAGAGCAGCCCCTTTCTTTCCCTTCTCCCAGGAATTTTTTTTACCTTATGTTTTACTGCCCATCCTGTAGGCTTTTTTGTTGTTGTTGTTGTTGAATCTTTACTGAAAGCAAAAGTCTTGGGTGCTACTTCTACAAAAAGAAAAAAAGAACATTCTTTGCTATTGAAAATCTTCAGTGAATAAACTGTGATATTAATCTACTTGATGGAAAGCACCTCAAAGCCCTGTAGATAAAGAATGCATTTCTGTTTGCTTAATTTATCTAATTTATTTTTCTTTCATAAAAATATATTTTGTAACATTTTTAATGACGAATTGGATACTTCACTTTCATTTAAAACACATTTAAGTGTCTTCATTATGGACTTATGACAAATATGTAAGAAAGACCAGTGAGCAGACGTGGATAATGTGACTTTAGTTTCAATAAAGTAAAAATAGAGTAAGATCACTGCAGGAGATTTTGTTTTTGAATAGAATTCCATTTATACTGAGACTTGAAATTATAAGCAATCAAAATGAAAGCACTTTTGAATGGAAATGCACATTTATAAGGCAGTCAAAATAGAGTGCCAGGTGATCTTTTATATATTCTTGGAAAAATATGAAAGAACTAAATAGTGAAATGCATGATAGAAAGCTTTTCTTAGGGATTATGACTTCGAATTTTTTCTTGCCAAAGGAATAGAAAAGCTACATTTCCAGGTATCTCGTGAATAACCCAACTCATTAAAAAATCTATTGCATTTAAAAAAGGTCAGCATTAATCAACAGAGATCCTAGTATCTTGTTTTCAAATCCTATTTGAAAGGGCTTTTCTGTTGATAGAGCCTGTTAAGTTAAAAAAAAAAAAGACCTCCAATATGCAACAATCCCCAGGCATAATGCCTTCCAATACCCAGTTCATGCCTAAAAGTGTGTCACTTTGCACAGCTGTTGTTACCTCTCTGACACGTTTTTTCCTGAAAAATGAAAGTGAAAATCCCTTCGTTACATTCGCCTGTGAGTTTCGAAAGGAATAATACAAGCAGTATACCAAACACAGAACCTGATCTGTAACATATGCTTAATGGATGCCGACATTTCCCAAACTGATGTAGCAATCAGCACAGTGAATTCCCTGGGAGTTGTTCTCGTGTTGGGACGGTTTATGAGTTGTGGCCCTGATGAAGCAATCCCGAGTGAGTGGGAAGAGGAGCACGCACTGTGCAAATGGTTATTTGTGTATAAAGGAGATTCACATTTCATAACTTGGAAAGCGACTGAACACTGCAAATGAGCAAGAGTAGCCATAAATAGAGATTTCTAGTTGACAGGCTGCTGATAAAACAGCTTTTACTCTAATATGAAAAGCATGTTAAGCAAACATATGATTGAAGCTGTGGTGTGAAAAAGAATGCAAAGAGTATGCGTGTGAAGGGAAGAGTGATATGAATTAGATTCTAGTAGCTTTAATTGATCTACAGATAGAGCACGCAGTGTGTGTTTCTGCATATATATATATATATATACACACACACACACATACATAAACATTTATTTTTCTATCTCTCCTGTCCATTAAAACTGTTACCATAATACAAGACCTAGTGGAGAGCTAATAAATGTGGCAATTGGTTAAATGTTCATGTACCATGACAGTGAAACTGAAAACAATATTTATGCCTGAAGAAAACTGTAGGTATATTGTGGGGGAGGAGAACATCTTAGGACCTAAAATTGCAAAATTCCAAGACATACATACAGAAACAAGTAAGTACTCACATACACACACAGAGAGACAATGTTTGAAATCAACAAATGTTAAGTAGACAAATATCATGAAAAACCTAAATACAGAATAAGGGTTTGGATGTCATACCATCATGGTTCTCGATTTCTCTATGGTATATAATCCAGCTGTTTAAAGTCTTCTTTTTAAAATTAAAATTCCTCCCTCCTCTTTAAGCTTCCCCATACATAAAAATGTGGTGCTTTTCACTAACATAATTTCACTTTTTCTTCCTTTCATTTTATTTCTTTTTTTGCAGTTTTTGGCCAGGGCTGGATTCAAACCCGCCACCTCCAGTATATGGGGGCCATTGCCCTACTCCTTTGAGCCACAGGCACCGCCCCACAACTTTCTCTTCTGAATATTTTGTTTGTTTTTATTACTCTTAATATCTCCCCTGGGCGTTAGTCTTTAATTCAAACTTTCTGACAAATATGAACATTTCTTTACTTATTACATGTGCATTAAGTCTCATTTCTCATTAATTCTTTGATGATACCTGGGTTTTCTTCTTTCCATCTTTGTTCAATTGAATGTTTCCCTCGTCATTCATTTGTTTGTGTTTACTTCCATAATCATGCTCTCAGACACCCAAATCTACTTTTGTTCAAATATTTATGCAGTCACCCTGATTTATTGTTTTATTACAGTTTATTTCTCCTGAAACAATTTTCACATCAACCCAGGTGGAGGCAATCTCTTACCTCTGAGGTCAAGTGATACTGTCTTTAGGGTTCATGTACAGAGGATGGCATTGTGGAGACACTACTGGAAAAAGACAGATCTAAAACCAGATCATACATGATTTTGCCAATTATTTTATCTGTAAAGTTATTTAAAGCTTCTATAACCTTGATTTTTAAAAATTATCGAGTCTTCGCCCCTTTTCCCTAACAGCAGTTGGGGTCAACTTTTTATCTTAATGTAATTTCATTTGCCTATTTTTTGCTTTAATTGCCTGTGTGTTTGGGGTCATACACACACAAATAAAACTTTGCTCAGCTCAATGTCCTGAAGAGTTTCCCCAATGTTTTCTTCCAGAAGTTTCATAGTTCCAAGTCCTAGATTTAAGTCTTTAATCATTTTTTCTTAATTTTTGTACGTGGTAGGAGATAAGGGTCTAGTTTCATTCTTTTGCATATGATTTTCTAGTTTCCCAACACCATTAGTTGAAGATACTTCCTCCATAATATTTTCTTAGTGCCTTTGTAAAAAATGAATTGCTGTAAATGTGTAAATTTATATCCGGATCTTTTATTCTGTTCCACGGGTCTATGTGTTTGTTTTTATGCCAGTTCCATACTGGTTTTGGTTACTATAGCTTTAGAGTATATTTGCAAGTCAGGTGATATGATGTCTCAAGCTTTATTTTTTTTGCTTAGGATTGCTTTCACTACTTAAGGTCTTTTATGTTTCTGTGTAAATTTTAAAATTGTTTTTTCTATTTCTGAGAAGAACATCAAATCTTAAATTGCTTTAGGTAGTATTGTCTTTTAACAAATATTAATTTTTCCAATCTGTAAGCATAAAATTTCTTGCCATATTTTATTTATATATATTTATTGACTTATTTATTTCAGATTAATATATGGGTACAAATATTTAGGTTTAGGTTACATTGTTTTCATTTCGAAGGTAAAGTTCAAGTTGTAGTTGAGCCCTTCACCCATGGGGTGTGCTAAATACCCTCACATTATGAATATTACATGAGATTCCACCAATCACCCTCCCTCCTCCCCTCTTCCCCTTCCCTTTCCTATCCCTTTCTAAACTCTATTTGTGTTTTTTCTTTCATGTGGGTATGCCGTTGGTTATACATTGGTTTCATATTAGTATTGGGTACATTTGATTTTTTTACCATTCTTGAGATATGGTACTAAGAGGAATGTGTTTCAACTCCATCCAGGTAAGCATAAAAGATGTAATGAATCCATCTTTTCTTAGGGCTGAGTAGTACTCCATGGTGAACATATGCCACAGTTAGTTAATCCATTCGTGGGTTGACGGGCATTTGGATTGACTCCATGTCTTAGTAATTGTGAACTGAGCTGCAATAAACATTCGGGTGCAAATGTCCTTTGTGGTAATGATTTTTTTCTTTTTTGTAGTAATGGGACTGTAGGATCTTAGTTCTGTGAGAATTCTTCATATGTCCTTCCATAGAGGTTGTATTACTTTGCAAACCCATCAGAAGTGCAAAAGTGTTCCCTTCTCTCCACATCCATGCCAGCATCTGCAGATTTGGGATTTTGTCATATGGGCTAATCTCAGCAGAGTTAAGTGATTTTTGAGTGTTTTTGATTTGCATTTCTCTGATGATTAGGGACAATGACAATTTTTTTCATGTGTTTCCTCAGAGAAGTTTCTGTTCATGTGTCTTGCCCACCTATACATGGAGTTGTTTGTAGGCAGTGCCTGTGGCTCAAAGGAGTGCTGGCCCCATATGCCAAAGGTGGGGGGTTCAAATCCAGCCCTGGTCAAAAACCACAAAAAAATAAAAATAAATAAATAAATAGGGTTGTTTGCTCTTTTCTTATTAATTTGAGTTTTTTGTAGATTCTAATTATCAGCTCTTTGTCAGATTCATAGCATGAAAATATTGCAAAGGCTGTCTGTTTTCTTTAGTTGTGGTACCCTTAGCTGTGCAACTTTCCATTTTTTTGTGTATTCCCTTCAATTTCTTTCATCAGTGTTTTATAGTTTTTCTTATAAGACCTTTCACTTCTTTGGTTAAATTGATTCCTAGGTATTTTATAATTTTTGTAGTTATTGTAAATGGCTTTGTTTTCTTGATTTCTTTTTCAGATTGTTCACTGGTGGATTGTATAAATGCTAGTAATTTTGCATTCTGATTTTGTATTCTGTAACTTTACTGAATTCATTTATCAGTTCTAATAGAGCTTTGGTGGCATCTTTAGATTTTTCTAAATATAAGATCATATTGTCTGCATACAAAGTTAATTTGACTTCTTCCTTTTCAATTTGGATGAATTTTATTTCTTTTCTTGTTAAAAGGCTTTGTCCAGGACTTCTAATATTATGTTGAATAAAAGTTGTGAAACTAGGCATCCTTGCCTTATTCCCAATTGTAGAGAAAAGGCTTTCAATGTTTCCATTTTAGTAGGATGTTGACTGTGGATTTGTCATAAATGGACTTTATAATTTTGAAGTATGTCTTTCAACTCTTTGTTGAGGGCTTTTATCATAAAGGGATGTTAAATTTCATTAACTTCTTTTTCAGCATCTATTAAAATTATCATATTGTTTTTGTAGTTAGCTCTTTTAATGCAATACATCACATTTATTAATTGCATGTGTTGCACCATTCTTGTATCCCTGGGATGCATCTCACTTGATCATAGCGAATGATTTTCTTAATGGGTTGCTGAGCTTGGTTTACTAGTATTTTGTTGAAGATTTTTGCTTTTATGTTCATCAGTAAGATTTGCCTATAGTTTTCTATTTTTTGTTGTATCTTTGCCTAGTTTTGTATCAGCACAATACCGGTTTTAGAGAATAAGTTAGGAATCATAAAGAAAGGTAAATATTTAAGGTGGGTGGATATCCCAATTATTAATCTGACTATATGAATGCATCAAATTATCACATGTACCCCCCAAAAGATGTACATGTAATATAGATCAATAAAATTTTTTTAATTTAAGGGGTAGAAAAAGATATATTAATCATGTTAACACTAAGGCTAACACTAATCTAAGTAAAGTTGGTGTAGCTATATTAATTTAAGTCAAAGAAGATTTTTAGAACAAAGAATATTATCAGGCATAAAGATATCAAAGAAGATATAACTAATCAGAGAGTGATTCCATGTTGACAAATGAGAAGATCAGTGCTGTGCTCTGATACTTTAAGGAGTACAGGGCCAGCATTTTGTAGGGTGAGCTTGTATGGTATCTTGTCTGAAATTTGCCTGAAGAATAGATTGGGACTATGGGTTTTAGAGAGGAGGATCACAGAGATAAGAGGCCATTTCATCACATTATATAAAGAGTCAACATGGCTTACCACTGCTGATATTGACCTGGATCATCTGGCCCACATAGTGTTTGTCGAGGTTCTCCACTGGAAAGTTATTTTTCCTCTTCTTTTCATGCTGCACACTCCGGGAAGAAGTCACTATGCACAGCCCACACTTAGGGAATAGGGAGTTACGCTTCCTTTCTTGAAGGTAGAGTACCTGTACAAACTTTCTGCCATGTTTATGCCTTGGAGATTTATCTGTTCTTCCCCTTCTATTTATTTATTTAATCATTTATTTATATCAGTGTGGACTGATATTCATTTTATGCTTTGGGTTACATTACTTATTTTGTTTGCTGTTTTATTTATTTTGTCACTCAACCATTCCGGCTTTTGCCATTGGGACATCTTTCATTTGACTCCTGTATCCCTTTGACATGCAGCTGTCAATGTGAAGTTTTTCTGGTGTGGTTTTGTTTTTGTTTTTAGTATATCCTTACTTTCTGGCAGCACAAGGTGCACCAGTCTCTTTTGCTATATTACCTGTCCAACTTGTCCCAGTCTTGGACATGTGCCAGAATCAGACATTTCTCCAAGAAGCCCTGATTCTTTTAATTAGGGCATGGTACTAGAAGCCAAGATTTGGGTTTCAGGCATACCCACAGCTCCTAGAGTATCATTGCTTCCAAGCCCTCTCAGCTGACTAAGCAAAGAAACATATGCATGAAGACTTACATATATACACTTCATATGCAACCATCTGTATCTATACAGGCAGTCCCTGAGTTACAAACATCTTTCTGACATATGACATGCACTTGCTCATGGAGGCTGTTACAGGTGGTAGGTAAACATACTCGTTCCAACTTACATACAAATTCAACTAAAGTACAGACCTACAGAACCTGTTTTGTTCATAACCCGGGGACTGCCCGCATTAAGTTAAGCATGAGTTCTTATTACTATCTCTCACATTAATCTATTACCACATGGATCCTCATTCTAACCTCCTTCCCATTCCAAGGGTGAGACACCTGGCTCCCATTTTTCACTGTCCATTTACTTAATTTTTCCAGCATACAGTATGGCAATATTAAAACTCATGTTCCTATAGAGAATAACATTATTGACTAGAGCACAAAGTTTATATGTAGTTTTTCCTGGACTACACAGTAGTCTTATGAACATCACTCATTTCCAAAAATACTTAAGTCAGCACCTTTTGCTCATATTGTTGGGCAATTCTCACCCATGTCTGTTTCCAGGACTTTTCATCATCCCCAAGTGAAACTCTATACATTAAGCAATACTCCCCATTCTTCTTTTATCTAACCTCTGTTAAGCTCTGTTAAACTTTCTGTCTCTGTATTACCTTTTCTAGGACCCTCATGTGGATGAAATCATGCAATATTTATCCTTTTACATCTGGCTTATTCCACTTAGTGTAATGTTTTTAAGGATCACCTATGTTATAGCATGTGACAAAATTTCAGTCCTTTGTAAGGCAGAGTAATATTCCATTGTACATATATACCACATTTAGGTTACAGCATGTGACAAAAGTTCATTCCTTTGTAAGGCTGAGTAATATTCCTTTGTACATATATACCACATTTAGGTTATTCATTAATCAGTTGATGACTACTTGGGTGTTTCTACTTTGGGGCTATTATGAATAATGCTGCTATGAATATTGATGCTCATTTCATTTTACTACTGAATAACATTCCATTCACCTATTAAAGAGCATTTGGCTATTTCCAGTTTTTCACAATTATGAATAAAGCTGCTGTAAACTTCTGCATGTAAGTTTTTGTGTAGGCTTAAGTTTCCAAATCAGTTAGATAAACACCTGGTAGTGTAATTTCTGGATCATATGGTAAGACTATGTTTGGCTTTGTAAACTCAAAGTCACTGTACCATTTCACATTCCCACCAGCAGTGACTAGGAATTTATGTTGCTCTATATCCCCAGCATTGGGCATAGTTACTGTTTTGAATTTTGATAGGTATATAGTGGCCTTTCACTGCTGTTTTAATTTGTGATTCCTTAATGATATGTGATGTTGAACATCTTTGGTGTGCTTATTTTCCACCTGCATATCTTCTCTGATGAGCTGTCGCTTCAGATCTTCCACTCATTTTTAAAAATGGGGTTGTTTTCTTAAGTTTTAAGAGTTTTTTGTGTATTTCACATACAACCTGTGTTATCAGATATGTTTGCAAATATTTTTGCCCAATAATTAGCTTGCTATTTTATCTTCTTCACATTGTCTTTCACAGAGTAAGACATTTTTCATTTTAATTAGGCCTATCTTTTTCAATTTTTCTTTCATTGATTATACTTTTGATATTATATCTAAACACTCATTGCCAAACCCAAGTCAGTTAGATTTTCTCTTATATTTTTTTCTTTAAGTTTTATAACTTTGCATTTTTCTTGTATGATCCACTTTCAGTTAATTTTTATTAGGGGTGTAAGGGCTGTGTCTAGGATTTTATCTGCATAGGAATGTTTACTTGTTCCAGCACCATTTGTTGAAAAAAACTATCCTTTTTTAAATTACTTCTGCTCCTTGGTCAAAGTTCTGTTTACTGTATCAGTGTGGTTTATTTCTGAATCTCTATTCTGTTCTATTGATATATGCATATCTTATTGTGACCACACTATGCTGTTTTTATGGCTTTATGGTTCAATAGTATCAGTCCTCTAAGTCTGTTCTTCTTCAGTATTGTGTTGACTATTCTGGGGCTTTTGCCTTTCAATATAAACTTTAGAATCAGTTGGTTAATATTTGCAAAGTGTTTTGCTGAGATTTTCATTGGGATTGCATTGAATAAATAAAGTTGGAAAACACTGACATCTTAAAGAGTCATCAAAAATTAAGAAAAATCTGAGTAACTGTCACAGCCTAAAGAAGACCTGACAACTTGTCTTTATGGCATGGTATACAAACAAAATAGGTGTGTGGACCTACTGAACACAGCAAAATGAACCTGTTTCTAATAGCGAGTTCCCAGATTCCAGGGTTAGACCTTACTTTGCCACATGACATTCCATCACCCAAAGCCTCAGAGCTCCAAGGCACGATGCAGTGCCCACCACCAATGTAACTTCATAAGCAGATCAGAAACACCAACTTTTTTGTGTTAAAGATGATCTATTTGTTGTTTCCCTCAAAAGCCTGCTATTTCCAGAAGGCTGAGAGTGGATAGAAAGTGTGCTTGAGCAAGCAGAGGGAGGTGGTTGGGAGAGAAACGTGTCTTCATCAGTATTGCCATCTTATCACTGAGGAGTTCTATCAAAGAGCCCAGAGAGGATTTTTAGAACAGTCACCTTTGAGATCAACCTCATACTGCTCTCTTACATTCTAACTGTGGATTCTGATCTGCTGGTTGAGGATTTTTGTGGGAGTTAGAACCACATAGTGTTATCTTTGGACAACAGGGAACATCAATTCTTATATTACATAATCCCAGCATGAATAAGAAAATGAAATTTAGGTTATCAGGACGCTCTGCTAAACCCTAGTTTCACATTTCCATTGCAGGAGGTTTCTGGGGCTCTACCCACCATGCTCCTTCAGGTTGTTGGCAGGGCTTCACTCACTCTCCACTGAGGCGGGAGAGATGCTTCCATGCCCATCTCTCTCCCTAGCCTTACTCATTCCTTGCCAAGGAAGGATGGGGCACTCACTGGACTAAGAAGAGCTTGGCATTAATGGAGGCATTTTTCTGGCCCTTGTTTTGTTTTATTTACTTATTGATTTTGCTGCTGCTACTACTGTTTTTATCAAGATGAGGAAATAGAAGAGGCAACGCAGACCTTCTTCCACCTCCTCTGTGCCGTGCACCTCACAGGGCCGAAGGGCAGTGTCCCTCCACTTTTTCTCACTCTCAAGCAGAAGGCCCAGGCGAGTGGGCCCTGCTTCTGCACACAAGACCAAAGGTTTGTATCTCCCTGGTGCTTCTGAATCTTCTGGGAACTCTATGAAGAGGTCTGTGATCCTCTACTTTTAGGCAAGTGAACTCAGGGTCTATTTTCACTCCAGCTCTCCCCACCAGTGGCTCAGTATGAGAAAGATGACAACAGAACATCAGGATTTTGACCTTAAACTGGGCCACTTTCTCCTGATCAGCTTTCCCAGGGAGCTCTGTATTTGGGGGACCATTGGGCAACCATTCATAAAGCTGATGTACTAATAATCCCCATCTGACTCTTGGGTCTGTCCTCTACGAGGAGAACCCACAGTGGGGACTGATCAGAAGGTGAGAAACCAACTCTTCAACACAGGTAAGTGAGGTGAATAGCAAGTACACAATTCCCCTACTCTATCGTACTATACACCCCAAATCCAAAATACAATCAATTATATAGAAACGGTACCACTTTAAGGCACTTTGGTCTACCTCTGTATCTTATTAAATATTTGGAACCATAACATTTGACATGAATATACCTCAAGGAAAGTAAAGAAATGACAGGAGGATTGTGAGATATATTACCTGCTGCTTCCAGGTGTCAGTTTGAATGTTTGGTGAACCCTCAGGATGTGACATTTGTCCTACGTAGCCTCAATGAGTCCCCTTGGGCTATGTTTGGGGTGATACACCCCTGAGCTGGGCCTGCTCATCACCCTCCCTCCATTTCACTGCTGCTGGAACCCCTCCTCCATCCACGATGCCTGCCCTGTGCCATTCTGAGTCCAAAGGGAATGCCGGCTGAAGAAAGGAATAAAAAACTGAAGAGTTTGCCTCGTTCACTCACACCAAGCAAACGTTTTGGGATAGTCCATGACTTTTCCAAACTCATGTCTTCTTTCATGGATTTCCTCCAACTAACAATTTATAGTACTAAACCTGGAAGAAAAACTCCATAACTGTAAGATTTTTATGTCCTAAGCTTTATGGGATAAAATAGGCCAAGCAGCCACTGAAATTTATGTTTGTTCAGAAGGTAGCAGGAATGGGGTCAGTACAGAAATACCCTCAGGAGCCCTGACGCCAGTTCTGCCCGTTAGCTTGTGGATGCTTTTACTGCTTTTTGCTTTTTTTTTTAACTGTGGAATGTATTTGCAAAGTCACTGCATGCTCCCTTTGTAGAGAAAGAAAGAAAGCAACAAAGATACCCACTGTGACAAAAAAGAACACGTGATACTCTATCAGCTGGAGAAGCTCGTCCAGGCCCTTCAAGAGCAAGATCACCTTGGCCTCCAAATAGGAGTTAAGACAGAAAAAAAAGTGAGGCATAATAGAAGGGCAAGGGTGAGAGAAAGAGGGAGAAAACAAGGTGGGAGGGAATGAAAGGGGGCCAGGCAGAGAGAGGGTTAGGATGGAGGAGAGTGTACGTGTTTAGTGGGTGAAAATCCCAGAAAGCATCAAGCAGCTGCCTGTAAGACAGGAAGAGGATGCCTGGCGAGGACTTGCTTCTGTTCACAATGAATGCCGTGGAGGTGGACGACTAAACCCGTAGAGGAGAATCCATTTCTTGTCAGTTACTGAGAAAACTTCAGTGGTGCCGCATGGCCTGTGACTCCAGGAACAGACGCTGAGGTGGCAGACACTAAAGCTTTTTCATTGCCTGTCTCCATAGTTCCAAATACTGCTGGCTCTTCCTTTATTCCCTCATGTGGCCCTCTACTCCCGCCCATGCTTACTGTGTGCAAAGCCCAGAGTCATTCGTGGTGCCTTACGATTGCGCACACTGTGGCTCCTGCCTGGAATGCCAGCCTCACTCTTCACACACCTCCCCCCGGAATTCCTGCCCAACTGTTAGGACGCGGGTCACATTCCACCTCTTCCAGAAGTCTTCACTAAACACTCAACCGACCTGCCCCATTTTTTTGAAATCTGGTTAAACTAGGCCTGGATTATTCTGTTTCTTAAAGAAGTTCGGGAACAAGTGAGTAAACAGACAAATGAAGCAAATAAACCATTTGTACCAACTGTGTCTATTCTTAGTTACACATTGCCTGGCTCTGTTGATTATTGTATGTATGAATCTTTCTCTTTTCATATAGAAAAGAGATTATGTACAAGACAACAGTCTATCTTGCCCTATCAACCTTCACCACCATAGTTGTTGCTTTTGACCTTTTTGCCTGATAGTCTGTTGTATTTACATTGCCACCAGTTTTGCAATGACACGCATACGGAAGTATAATCCTTCCATCTAAAGCATTGCCCCAGTTCAGGAGGAAGTAGCTCAATACTCCATCACTTCTCTTCCATAGAGACAGAAGGGTAGAACTGAGAGTGGAGAATCTGCAACAGAGGAAATGGCCTGATGTTTTTTGTTTCTTTCAAACCTCCCTCACTCTTTGGACACTGAAATCTACGTCCCTGCCTTGGGCAGTGATTGTGAGGGGCAAGAGAATGTTTTTTGGTCTTTGTGCTACAGAAGATGGGCCTGGAGGCCAGTGCCTGGATGACTAGTGGAGATGTGGAGGCCTCCCAAGTAGGAAGAGGTCACAGTTCTGTCTTTTGAAGAAATAGGACAGAGATGAGATGATGATAATCATTAATCATAGTTGAATGACGATAGGCCCTCCCTTTTAAAAGGTCTGTGTTTCTGCTTATGTCCAGGAAAATTTGGTATTTTAAGGTGAATGGTCTTGCCATTTTTCCTCCTTCTAGGAAGGAAGGGAGGGAGGGAAGGAGGGAGAGAGAGAGAGAAAGAAAGAAAAAAAGAAAGAAAGAAAGAAGGAAGGAAAGAAAAGGGTTTGCACACTCTGAAAAAGTAAGTACATAATAGACCAAGCATCAGAAAAAAAGGACTTTTAACACTGGATATTTTCTGCATCTCTGCCTTCAATGGATAACACTTCCTTTGTATAAATCAAAAAGGTCCACATTTTCACTGTGAATTTCATAATTAAAAAAGAAGAGGTTTGATTCTGACTTTGTCATAAAAATGCCTAAAAATTATTTCTAAATTTTTGAAAGTAAGTTTATTTTAGATTTAAGCACACTAGACAAGACTACAAATACACTCGAGTTATTATAAAAGAGAATGAATCCAACATCGATGAGGAAACAGCTAAGATTTCTGAAAAAAGCTGACATACTCAATATCTTTTATCATACGTTTAACTTTTACTCATGACTATGAAAAGAATTATTTTTGCAAAAGTATTTGAATTTTGCATTAATTTTCTAAGGAATCTTTTCTCAATATTTGATAGGCAAATATGGCACCTTCTTTTGAAGGTGTCACATCATCAACCTTGTTGATTTTCTCCTCCACCATTTCCTGCTCAATTACTGGAAGATTTTCTTCAATGACTTTGAGGGTGATCTGCCCAGTTCTCCAGCATCCACTTACTACCTTCCTGAAATCCTATCTTTCTTGTAAGATTAACATTTTCACATTATAATTGCTTCCTATGCCTTTAGACTGTATCAAACTTAGATTAAAAAGACATTGACCTGTTGGGCAACCTACATGACAGTGATAAGTAGGAAGGAATAACTGGATGGACTAATTTAGTACAAGTGTTTATCATATGATTCTTGCTTCCTCCTAGAGCTAAGTAATGTCTGGGTCTCAACATCTCAGAGAATAAATGCAAGACCACTAGGATACCTTACTATATTCTCTACTCCAGTGCCCTTAAAGATTGGGGAATGGGGGGGTGCATGTGGCTCAGTGAGTAGGGTGCCAGCCCATATACCGAGGGTGTCGGGTTCAAACACAGCCCCGGCCAAACCGCGACAAAATAATAGCCTAAGCCCAAGAGCTGGAGGTTGCTGTGAGCTGTTATGACAGGGCACTCTACCGAGGGTGATAAAGTAAGACTCTGTCTCTAAAACAAACAAACAAACAAAAAAGATTGGAAAATGAACCAATTTACAAGCTATTTCTTTCTACTCTGTGAAAAGATAAATACAGAAATTAAGAATAAGTAAAGTTAACTTTTTTTTTAAGTTTGGCATTGCTCTAATAGCCCAGTAGGTGATCAGTGAACTTGTCTCATTTAATAAGATATAGACCATCTTGGTTGTTGTTGAATCCATGTCATGAGCCAACATACTGCAAGCTGTACACCAGGCTTGTGCAACCAGGTAGAAAAACCATATGTTAATCTGCGGTAAGTTAATTATTCCTAGAGGGACTTTGATTATCCCCTTTTTCTTTTATAAAGTGACAAACCCCTTGTTCTTTATTTTTTTTCTCATTTCATTTGATATCTGTGAATACATTTCACCGTATCATCACCTTCTGAAATGAGCTGTCTCACAATAGAATTCCTGACTTCTCAGATAGCACTGAACTCCCTGTTGTTAGTTAGTCAAGCAGAAGCAGAACAATCGCTCAGGGTGATTTTGTGAAGGGAGGTGTACAGACACACATCAGATGAATTTTGGAGTTGCAAAATTTCTTCTGAGTCAGAGATTCTGCAGCTGTACCAAGAAACTTCAAAAAGTGTATTGGAAATGGAATTCAAAGATAAAAATAAAAAATAATTCACTTTATTTCTCAACATAATCTCTCATCAGGTTCATGACACTTTTGTAAGCAATGCTACCAGCCATTTAGCCCCTCCCTAAAGAACTGAGGGTCCTGGGAATTTAATCATGTGTATTGTGAGAAAACCATGCATGCATTTCAGGTTTTTGATGATTTAATTACAATTTTTCAAATTTATGTGTGTCCTTTACGGGTTTTTTAATACTAGGAAACAAAAAGAAATCAGAAGAAGTCAAATCAGGACTGTTAAGTTGCCTAATGATTTCTCATGGAAACTCTCTCAAAACTGCCATTGTTTGGTAAGAGTAATGAGGAGGAACATTGTCGCAATGGAAAAGCACTCACTGGTGAATATTTCTTGATCATTTATCAGCTAAAGTTTTGTCTAACTTTAGCAAAACACTGTCATAATAAGGTGCTATCATTGTTTGACTTTCCAGAAAGTCAACAAGCAAAATGCCATGGGCATTTCAAAAAAACGTTGCCAAGACCTTCACTCTTGATTGGTCCGCTTTTGCTTTGACCAGTCCATTTCACCTCTGGGTAGTCCCATCGCTTTGATTATACTTTGTCTTCAGGATCGTGCTGGTAAAGCCATGTTTCATCTCATGTTACAGTTCTTCAAAGAAATGCTTCAGGATCTTGACCCCACTTGTTTAAATTTCCACTGAAAGCTCTGCCCTTGTCTGCAACTGCTCTGGTCACAATATTTGGCTCCCATTGACTTGGAAGTGTGCTCATCTTTAATTTTCAGTCAGTTAAACCAGTAGAGATGTCTATGGTGTTGGCTATTGTAACTGGTGTTAATTATTGGTCCTCTTCAACTAGGGCACAAACAAGATTAAATTTGTTCTTACAAACTGATGTTAATGATCACTTCTGTGGGTTTCATCTTCAACATCATCTTGTCCCTTCTTAAAATGTTACCTGTTTGTAAACTGCTGATTTCTTTGGGGCATTGTCCCTATAAAGTTTTCATAGACATCAGTGACATGATCATTCTTCCACCCAAGCTTCCTTATAAATTTGATGTCTGCTCTTTCTTAGCAGAACTCATTTTGTTTTGATAAGGGCTCTTTCCAAACTGACCTCTTATGTCCCTCAAACTAGCTTCTATTCAGGCATGTTATAACAAGTTAGTATGAGTTTACTTTGGTGCCAAAAATCTGAAATGCATGCATGGTTTTCTCACAATACACATTTTCCATAAAATGAAAACTTTCCACTTTTTAAAGACCCCAGATGCTTTATCACTAACAGAGTCCAGCTAAAAGAATCTCTAGGTAATTATCTAGAAGAAAGAAGTAAAACACAAGAAAGACCTGTAAGCAAAGAAACTATAACTGCACCAAACCAATATGGTTCAAATTTTATGTAGTGAAGCTGTGAGTTGTTTTTCAGTTGGTGGGGACCCCCAAGTTGAAGGTCATTTAACTTGAGCACTCCCAGATGAACCAAGCCTACAACCACAAGGCAAAACCTAAATGTTTGGACCCAAGAACATGAACTGAATTAAGAAGTGAGCTCCACATGGCAAGATCCAGGATCCAATCAGATTGAGCCCTGTGTCACCCCATGGCAAGATCCAGTCAGATCTTGCCTCCTGGCATCATCTAATGGCAATGTCCAATCAGATCTTGCCCTATTACCCTATCCTTATAAAACCCAACCTAGACCCCAGCACAGGGAGACAGATTTGAGCATTTCCTTCAGTGTCCTTGCCAGTCAACTTACAACAGAATTTTTCCTTTCTCAAAGGCCAGTCCCATAGTATTGGCTTCTACACACATCAAGTAGTGAGCCCACTGAGTGCTCAGTAACAAAATTTGGAAAGAAGTGGAGAACTTTAAACAACCACTGAACATATAAATATAAATAATAATGATAAAGGTTTTTTCCAGGTTAAACCCATTATTTCAGTATATGATTTGGGCCCCTGTAACCACTGCCCAGGACCTTGCCTAGTTTGCTTTGTCTCTTCTCTCTTAGAATAAACTCTCATACACTGATAAAGATTTTTGGGCATAGGCTGACCAGCTCCTAGTGGAATAGGAATAACACCTCCCTCATTCCGGATTTCAGGGCTGCGTCTGACACCTCTGATAGACCTCTTCAGACCTTCTGACTGCATGTGCCTTTGAAGCTTCTAGACACTTGCTCCAGTGTTCTGTGAGTACTGATCAAGTCTGTGCAAGGGCGACCTACCAGTGTCTTGCCCCCATTGTGGATCTTTTGCCTCCCTTACTGTGACTTATTGTGATGCTGAGGCTTGTTGATATTGCAGACCTGCTCAGCATCCACCTGTGTAACTCCCACAGGACAAGCATTTTATCAATGTAAGACAAGAGCTGACAGTTAAATTCTTCCACTTCCTGGGCAAAAGACATGAACAGAAGCTGTTCAAAAGCTTATAGACAAATGGTCAAAAAATATGAAAAATGATCAATATCACTAATCATCAGGGAAGCACCAATTAAAACCACAAGTTATCACCTTCCAGTTAGAGTGGCTTTTATTGAAAAGTTTGAAAACAATAGATATTGGCATTGGATGCAGAGAGAAAAGAACACGTATACACTGTTGGTGGAACTGTAAATTAGTACAACCCCATGGAAAACAGTGTGGTGATTCCTCAAAGAACTAAAAGTAGAACTATCATTCAATCCAGCAATCCTTCTACTGGGTATCTACACAAGGGAAAAGAAGTCACTTCATCAAAAAGATGCCTGTGCTCAAATGTTTATTACAGCATAATTCATAATTACACAGATGTGTAATTGACTTGAGTGCCCATCAATTCATGAGTGGATTAACAAAATATGGTATGTGTATACCATGGAGTACTACTCAGCCACAAAAAGGATGAATTCATGCCTTTTGCAACAATATGGATGGAACTAAAGATTGTCACCCTAAGTGAAGAATCTCGAGAATGGAAAAACACACACCACATATACTCACTATTAAACTGGAACTGACAAGTACACAAGTTCACAAAGGAAGGTTAAACTCATTGGAAATCAAGCAGTGGAAAAGAAGAGACAAGAGGAGGGGCAAAAGTCTAACTAACAAGTACAATGAACACTATTTGGGTGACGGGCACCATTATAACTGTGACTCAAGCATTACAAAGGTGATCCATGTAACAAAAACATTTGTACCCCTTAAATATTTTAAAGTCAAAGGAAAAATTCTGCCACTTCCTCTACCCACATGGATCATAGGGTGGATACTGCGGTTCATAGGCCCATCAGAAGATACTCCACAGTGGCTCACACCTCTAATACTAGCACTCAAGGAGGATGAGGTGGGATTGCCTGAGCTCATGGGTTCGAGACTAGCCTGAGCAAAAGTAAGTCCTCATCTCTAAAAATAGCCAGGCATTGTGGCCAGCGCCTGTAATCCCAGTTACTCAGAAGGCTGAGGCAAGAGAATTGCTTGAGTCCAAGTGTTTGAGGTTGCTGTGAGCTGTGACACCACGACAGTCTACCAAGGGTGACCAAGAAAGACTCCGTCTCAAAAAAAGAAGATACTCCATGAGATCTCACAAGGTCAAGCCATCAGTCTTTCTTGATACCAAGCAGTAGCCAGATTACTAAGGCACCCTTGTGCCATCTCTCTTTCCTTTCCAGCTTTATTCCTCACTCTCTTCATTTCCATTTCTCTGATAAAACAGTAGTACACAAGCTTTTGCATTGGTCTCTGTTTTGGGGGGTACCTATGCTAAAAACAATAATTATATTAATGTAAGCCAAGTCTCATGGGGTTTTTTGTCAGTCCTACTATGCCACTAACCCTGACTGAAAACGAAATCTGTTGTTTTCTTGCAACAATAATAACAACAATATGCTAGTTTTTTTAAATCAAGCATGGAACTTTCTATTTATTTCTCTTCAATTTTACCTTGTTAGAGTCCAGTTTATCATTTAAATCAGTCAAGAATTTTTAAATATTCATTTATTACAACCTTTTTAAAATATCCTTCTAGTTTCTTACCGCCTTGAAACTTAACTGACCTTCCATTAATAAATTTTGCTAAATCATTAATAAAATGATTAATCAGGCAGGCAGAGATGAGAGTAGAATCCTATGGCAATTTAGCAGAGATCTGTTTCCAACTTCATTAATTTTTATCAAACAATAACAAATTTCAAGTAACTATGACATAGTCCCTACTTATTTATCTCATCTACATGGACAACAAGAAAGATATCATTAATCTCCTTATTAACATCTAGTCATCATTTGAGAGTGCCATCAAAGCCCTCTCTGAATCTATTGTTCTAATAATGTTATCAAGAAAGGAATTTGACTTAGTGGAATAGATTTCACTTTTAGTGAATTCTTATCAACTCTAAATGATCATCTTATTTCTTAAATCATCTGTTTCATTCATGGACATTTCATTACAGAAGTTTGCTTTGAAGTTATCCCCAGTATACTAATAGGAAATGCCCTCTGTCTTATGAAAAAGATGAAAAGTTAATTTATTTTTTCCTTAGCAGTCTTTTCATATATTATCCAGTACGTAGGGTTCCTCAAAGAGTATATAAATGCTTTTTATACCCAAATTCTCTCACTCCTCTGCAGAGTCCAGGCAAGAATGATTTCTGTTGAGCACTTTTCAACCCTAAATAAATTCAAGTCCTCTGCAGAGTTATCTCTTCATATCAGAAGACTTGAATTTATTTAGGCTTGAAAAGCACTCAACAGAAATCACTCCTGCCTAGACTTTCAGATGTCTGCCATGAAATTGGCCCTGGCCTTTGTGCCATTTTTTCATAGGTGGAGTCAAGGAGAATCTGTGTAGTTTTGCTTCCTCTTCAAACCTAGCTGCTTTCAGAGTCCTCATTTACCTGGAATTACCTGGCAAACATACCTCACAATTAACCAAGCCCTGGGAGACTGGGCTACAGGCAAGTGAGAGGAAGGAGCCCATCACTTATTGGTGATGACTATGCTTCAGGCACCATACTACATTTTTTTCCTTTAAAAAAATTTTAGGCTCAGCGCCAGTAAGCACAGTGGTTATGGTGCCAGCCACATGCACTGAGGCTGGCGGGTTCAAATCCAGCCCGGGCCAGCTAAACAACAAAGACAACTGCAACAACAAAAACAAATAGCCAGGTGTTGTGGCGAGTGCCTGTAGTCCCAACTACTTGGGAGGCTGAGGCAAGAGAATCACTTAAGCCCAGGAATTTGAGGTTGCTGTGAGTTGTGACAGGATGGCACAGCACTCTACAGAGGGTGACATAGTGAGACTCTATCTCAAAAATAAATAAATAAAAAACAAAAAATAATGTAACTGTGAAATAATTGTCCACTCAGAGGAAATTATAAAATTAATACAAGGCACTCTATGTACTTTTTACCCAGATTCCTTTGATGCGAATAAGGCTGGGAAGCACATAGGCAGTTGCACATCATCATTAGTGCCCCTGTTCTCAGTTGGGGTGGTAGGCTTGTAGTAGCCAATGCATTATTATTTCAGTTGCCTATTAACATACAACAAACTACCATTAAATATGGTGGCTTAAAACAACATTTTGTTATTTCTGTTAAAATAATTAATGGAGAGGCCATTAGATTCAGTATAAACAGGTTGAAACAATCAGAAATCACCAACTAACTTCTAACTAGGGACTTCCCATGGAAATGATCCAAATAAGGATAAGACTCCACTTGTTTTTTTTTTGTAGAGACAGAGTCTCACTTTATTGCACTCGGTAGAGTGCCGTGGCGTCACAGCTCACAGCAACCTCCAATTCCTGGGTTTAGCCAATTCTCTTCCCTCATCCTCCTGAGTAGCTGGGACTACAGGAGCCCACCACAACACCCGGCTATTTTTCTGTTTTGCAGTTCGGCCGAGGCTGGGTTTGAACTCGTCACCTTCAGTATATGGGGCAAGTACCCTACTTGATGAGCCACAGGCACTGCCCCGATAAGACTCCACTTTAAACAAGCAACCATTTTCTTTGTCTTGCTTTTGCCTTCACCTTATAAAAGCTTTCCCTTCCTACCCATTTGGCAAAGCTCCAGATTACTTGTGGTCTGGAACTGCCTGATTCCTGAATTGCTGTCTGCTCAATAAACTCTTTAAAATTTTAATGTGTCAATGTTTACCTTATCATCTCTGGGGTCAAATCGCAATCGGGACTGGAACATCCGAAATGGCTTCACTCATATGTCCTGGGTCTTGATGAAGATGGATGGCAGTCTGGCCTTCATCTGGGACACTGGGATGCTGGGCCTCTCTCTCGAGGTAGTGTAGGACCCCTCCTTTTCCACTGAGCTTTCCACATGGTCTCATCAGTAGAATCATTGCACTTATGTGGCAACTCAGTTGTCCTGAGATTGTAAAAAGCAGAAGTCACTGTTAGCAGCCTCTGAGTGAGGGCTTTCTTGTTCTTGATGATTGTTGGGAGAAAAGAATTTTAGGATGCACCACATAAGCCAAGTGAGCAGCTAAACAACTTCCATTGAAATTTCTATTGAAAGTCTCTCTCTCTCTCTCTCTCTCTTTCCCTCCCTCCCTCTCAGGAATCGGGATCACTGAAATGGCTTCACTCATATGTCCAGGGCCTTACTGAGGCTGGATGGAAGTCTGGGCTTCAGCTGGGACACTGGAATGCTGGGCCCCTCTCTCTCTCTTTGTGGTCTTGAGGCCTCTCCTTCTCCTCTGAGCCTTTCGCATGGTCTCTCTGGAGAGAGAAAGAGAAAGTAGGTTCAGAAAGATCAGCTATCCAGGGAGGAAGTGGTTTTGGTCATTTGGAGTTGTACTAATTGAGTGGACAAATAATCAAGACGAAGGGGTTGGCTTTTATGAAGAATTTGGGTTGTAATCTGTAGAACTGAGTTCCCTTCCATTTTTATACTGGTTGTCTTAGAACTGTCTAGTGATTGCAAGGATGGAAAAATTTTAAAACCACAATGTAAATATGATAATTAGCCCAAGTTCATATACAGTGGCAGAGATTACTGACAAGCCAGTTGAAGCTGATTCTTGCCTGTGGTTCATAGCCCTTCTAGTTAGCTTCCGTTTGAGGGTTGTTTAACACCTGTGCGCCCGCTGCTAGCCCCGGGATCCAGCCTTGGCCCAGTGTCCTCCTTGCTCACTCTAACATCACCAGGCCCTTGTAAGACTGGCACAGTGACTTTTGGCCCTTGTAAGACTTTTGCTGTGTTCCCCTGGCTACCATAAGACATAGCACGGGTGCTGATTCAACAATGAACAGATCTGACATGAAAACCAAGAGGGGTGGTTCCATGGGGGCTATTGTTGAAGAATAACTTTCACATTTAAAAAACGAAAGAGCCTCCCAAGTATCTGTGTTGATCCCCAAAAGTTTTATATCATATATATTAATATATACAAACAAAATCTGAAAGAAGTAACACCATGCTGTTAACACTGGTTATTTCTACAGTTGGAATTATAGGACTCTTACTTTCTATTTTTCTAATGTTGTGATTTTTAACTGGTAATTGTGAAGTTAGGCTGAACAGGGAGACAGTTATAGGATTTGAGAAGGATAAGTACCTTCTCAGGGGCCCACAGCCCGGTTTTATCTGGCTGAAGACAAGACATCAGCTGTGGGCGTGGACAGTCTGGCAGTCTGATACTGTGAAGTAGACTATGCCCGCTACCCCCGTTCACTGCATCTTTGTAGGTGGGCATCCATCTGTACTAAACAGTCAAAGACTGCTAAACATTCAAACATCTGCTTACTCTAAATTAGCTAACCCAGTTATAAAATGAAGACATCCAATATATTATTTAAAAGTTAAAATGAGAAAAATAAATAATTTGCAAATGCTATCAAAAATACCTTTGCCGGGCCCAGTAGCTCACACTTGTAATCCCAGGACTTGGGAGGCCGAGGCAGGCGGATTGCCTGATCTCACAGATTCGAGACCAGCCTGAGCCAGAGCTAGACCCCATCTCTAAAAAATAGCCAGGTATTGTGGCAGGCAGCTGTAGTCCCAGCTACTTGGGAGGCTGAGGCAAGAGAATCGCCTGAGCCCAAGAGTTTGAGGTTGCTGTGAGCTGTGACACCACAGCACTCTACTGAAGGTGACAAAGTGAGAACCCCTCTCAAAAAAAAAAAAAAACTTCATCGTATTACTAGTATGTATAGAATTTCCTGTGACATGCATTCACCTTTCTGTTACAGAAAGACTTGTGTGTTACTGGTAATTACATGTAAGAAGCAGAAATGTAAAAGTTAAAGGCATTGAAGTTCTCCTACTGATTCACTCACTATTCGGGGTTTAATCAAGTGAATGTTTAGGAAAAAAAATACCTAAACAATCCCAAATTCCCCTCATGCACTCTTTCATTTCTTTTTTAAATGACTCTGATAAAGATGATAGAGTGATCCAGTTGCCTTTGCAATGTTTTAGATGTTGTCCATTTCACCAAACACCTTCCAATTTCGCCTATGTTTTGGGATATTGTATTTGGCAAGATTGATGGCAATGACTTGCAATGGTAGCAACTGACAATATTTAGATAGAACATTAAAATAGAAAGATAGAAATAAAATAGAAATTTACAAAAATAAGATAGAAATTAGATAGATGACAGTAAAACATAATGCTGCCCACATTTATAACATATTTCTGTATTTTGGCAGTATAGTCTGAACAGGGCTTGCTATCAAGACCTAACATGGGGCATTAACGGAGTACTTACTCCACTTTGGGGCACACTTTGCTTGAAAGAATTGGCAAGGAAAAGGAAAAGTGAAGGAAAGGGGAAAAGGTAGGTAAATTAGCGGCTACAACTCCTGCTGTTTGAAGCAAGGCAACGTACTAAGACTTCAATTTTGCTATTGCACCGTAAACTCTGAGGAGTGCATTGCTCACTGCACACAACACTTTTGCAAGTTTTTTATGCTGCACTGCACAATTTTCTATGCTGAATTCTTAGATGTGTCCAGCTGAAATTCTTATAGTCTGTACCTTCGTATCTTCTTTCTTTTGCTTCCATATGACTCAAACTTTTTTTTTTTTTTTTTGGTCTTTCAGTTTGAGGAGTCAAACTGAATTCAGATAATGTGACCTAGATCATGCCTTTATTGTCTTCGTGAAAATTGTGATGGGAAAGTTTTATATAATTGATGCTCCTTAATTTGGAGGCCAATGATTGGACTGAGTTTTCTCTAGGCAGTATCCCTGAGTACTAACTTGTTGCTAAATATGAGTGTATCATAATAATTTGGGGAACTATTCTAAAATACAGATTTCCTCGCCACCCTCCAGAGAATATCTAACTTAGAATATGTCAAGTTTGCCAGGGAATCTGTGTGTTTATTGTTTTCAAACAGCTTCACAGGTGATTATGATACAGCTACCACAGGCCAGATGAGGCAGGATCTGTTAAGACTTTCACAAGATGCCAAGTGGTTGGTCCCAGCCCTGGTGTTCACTGCTGTGTGAACTTGCTCAGTTTTACACTCTTTAGATCTCAGTTTTATACTCTGTGGGTCTCATTTTTACCATCTGCAAAATAATAAAAATGAATGACCTGTCCTTTGTGATCTCTGCAAGTCTAACTTTCTATAGAGCTAAAAAGTCAATAATTAAGATACCGAGGAAATCAATGGGTGCACATTTTCAGGGGCATAAGGAACTGACCAAAAAGAAATCATTAGCGAAGTGGGTAAAGATTGATTCATCTGCATTTTTATTTTTCAAAAATTCTGTTTAACTCATGAGCACGTGCATGTGTGCATAAAATACAAAGCAAATTCAATGAGTATATAGAATTTGCATTAAAACTCTGACTGCATACTAATTTAGTTGGAATGCATCATTTTTTCCATTTTCATAAAGGTATATAGTCATACATTGTTTAACGGCTGGGACACATTTGAAGAAATCATCATTAGGCTGTTTCATCATGTAAACTCATAGCGTGTATTTGGCATAGCCCACCATTCCCAAGATGCAAACACGTCACTATACTGAACACTATAGGCAGCTGTAACACAATTATAAGTATTCATATATCTAAACACATCTAAACACAGAAAATGTACAGTAAAAAAATAGTATTTTAATCTTATGGGACCACCCTTGTATATGTCGTCTATTATGGATCTAACATCATTATACAACACAGGTATGTGCTGTTGTATAAATCAAATCTTTTCTGGTGATTAGCACTAAAGAGCTGTGAAAGCTCAGAAATAGTAAACACAATTTAGTAGGCCAATGGCTGAACATGGGATATTAAAAGGAAAGTCCTCACCCTGAGATGCCATCTAACCCCAGTGAGAACGGCCCACATCACAAAATCTCAAAACTACAGATGCTGGTGTGGATGTGGAGAGAAGGGAACACTTTTACACTGCTGGTGGGACTGCAAACTGATACAACCTTTTTCGAAGGAAGTATGGAGAACCCTCCAAGAACTCAAGCTAGACCTCCCATTTGATCCTGCAATCCCATTACTGGGCATCTACCCAGCAGGAAAAAAATCCTTTTATCATAAGGACACTTTCACTAGACTGTTTATTGCGGCTCAATTTACAATCGCCAAAATGTGGAAATAGCCTAAATTTCCACCAACCCAGGAATGGATTAACAAGCTGTGGTATATGTACACTATGGAATACTATTCAGCCATTAAAAAAAATGGAGACTTTACAGCCTTTGTATTAACCTGGATGGAAGTGGAACAAATTATTCTTAGTAAAGCATCACAAGAATGGAGAAGCATGAATCCTATATACTCTATTTTGATATGAGGACAATTAATGACAATTAATGACACGGTGGGGGTGAGAGAAGGGGAGAGCAGAGAGAGAAAGAATGAGAGAGGGGTGGGGAAAGGAAGAGCAGAGAGAGGGAAGGAGCGAGGAGGGTGGGGTCTTGGTGTGTACCCCACCTTTTGGGGGCAGAACACGATTGTAAGACTTTACCCAACAAATGCAATCAGTGTAAGCTGGTTTCTTGTACCCTCAATGAATCCCCAACAATAAAAATAAATAAATAAATAAACAAAACAACACAAAAAGTAGCAAAGTAATTTCTAGGTTATTGTAAACATTGATATTTACAAAATAAAAGTGATTACACCACTGTTTTCAGTCTAGCCATTGGAATGTGAATCCAGACGATTGGATAGGCTTTCTGTGGGAGGAACCCGAGGATGTCTTCCCTCCCCTTCTCTCTGACCTTGGTGGCATCTCTAATAGCTACTGAACCTCCTGGCAGTTCCAGGTCCCATTGGGTGGGCTCGTGATGGTTCCAGCTTCCCCAGAGGGGGTGCTGTTCCCAAGGCTGTAAGTGATATCTGTCCTCCTCTTTTGTCCTTCCAGCTCAGGGGTGGTGCTGGCTTGCGGCATTTGTGCATCTGTGCATATCAGTGTTTTTCAGTCTTTTTTAATCTCCTGGCACACTTGAGCCTAAAGATAAACTTCCACAGTTAAATTATGTTGATCCAAAAAAAAAAAAAAAAGAATAGACTTACTTATTGTGCTTTGAACTTCTTCTGAAAATAATGTCATTAATGATTTTTTAAAAAATTTTCGCAGCCCACCCAAGAGCCTCTCGGGCACACTGGTTGAAAATAACTGGTCTAGGTGTTGCTCCAAGGTTCCTAGTTGGTTTATCGGCTCTTCCTTCGTTTGTGTAACTCATTACCTGCACTGATTCCCCAGATGTCAAGTAAAGTGCATTCTGTTTTTCCTGGTCAGACCTTGATAAGTATAGCAGTCTTTATTGATATGCCAAAATGTGGAATTGTCTTATTGTCACTGGAAGGTGATATGTCAATGTGTTATCAAATAATTCAGGATTCGTGAGGGATGTTCTCTTCAAAACACACACACACACACACACACACACACACACACACACACACACACACACACACACACACGGCAGTTGCCAGGAGGAAAGATGTTCCAGGAAGAACACTTTTAGGGAGAAGTACAAATAGAGGATAAGAATCTGTAAACGGATTCTCTGAAAATGAGCATTCTTGAAAAGTGTCTGTGTGTTCCAGTTTGAAGAGTGCTGCCTTGCAAAGCCAGACACATTGCATATGTAAGCACACTGAGTATTTTTTTGACTCAATGAATGGCTGCATATGTACCACAGTCCCAGATTGTCCAGAAATCTTCTACAGCAGCGATGGGGCCCAGACATGGCCAACTAAGCGGAATACTTGCTCAGCCTGGCACTTCCTGAGGCTGCAGTTCAAAGTTGGCTGGACTGGGCATCTCCAAGGGCCTGGCACTTGGCTGAACAGAGCCACTGGAGGAGCAGGCAGGATCTTGGAAGCCCCAGCAATAATGGGCCATCAGCCGGAAATAGGGCTGCTGTTCTTACTTGGCCCGCAGCAGCAGTGGTGCTGATGTTTGCAGTTGTGTGCATCTGCTGCTTTGGAACTCTGCCACTTATCTGGGGAAATCTCTCTGACAAATGTGTTTACAGAATATCAAGTTGTACATTTATGGCTAGTCAATTAAACTGAAAATGGTCTCAGGAGGGTTTTAAGAAGGACCACTTTTCTTTGTTTCTTTCTTTTTTAGAGACAGAGTCTCACTTTATTGCCCTCAGTAGAGTGCCTAATGAGCATCACAGCTCACAGCAACCTCCAACACCTGGGCTTAGGCGAATCTCTTGCCTCAGCCTCCAGAGTAGCTGGGACTACAGGTGCCAACCACAATGCCTGGCTATTTTTTGTTGCAATTTGGCTGGGGCCGGGTTCAAACCTGCCACCCTTGGTATATGGGGCCAGCGCCCTACCCACTGAGCCACAGGCGCCACCCCAGAAGGACCACTTTTCATGGGTCGTAGAACAGAATCCTCCTCCTCCCCCCAAAAGAGTACTGTTAAGCATCTTTGCTTTTTGCTATGATTTTGTTAAATTGCAAATATATCCTTAACCTCAATCTACATCAACTTGAATGAGAGGAGTGGAGCCGAAAGCACTCTTTTTCCCCTTCACCAAACAAACAAACAAACAAACAAAATCCCAAACCAAAAAGAAAACAAAATAAAAACACAAAGAAGACAGAGAGAGACCCCTGCCATGTATAGTATATTAACTGACCTTGACATCATGCCTGGGGCTCATAAGCTCCAACTTGATTCTCACCTTGAACTTATTTGGTCATTATTATTGTTTATGGTTATGTCCAATTCATTGGTGAAGCTGAGACTCATAAAAAGTAGCTTGACCAGAGCCACACAGCTAATGAAAGGCATAGCTGAAATCGAACCAGGTCTTTTTGCTTCATAACACAACCTTTATTGAAATTTCAGATTAATATGAGGGTATAATTGTGCTGTTAGGTAAAGTTCATGTTGCAGTTGAGCCCTTCACCCAGGGGATGTGCTATACACCTGTACAATGTGCTCATTAGGTGAGAGCTGACCCATCTCCCTTCCTCCTCTTTCTCTTTCCCTCCTCCCCTCACCCTTGAATTTAATTGTGTTTTTCTCTCATGTGGGTATGTATTCATCTTTTGGGTTCATATTAGTATTGAGTACATTGGATACTTGCTTTTCTACTCTTGAGATACTTTACTAAAAAGAATGTTCAACTCTATCCAGATAAATACCAAAGATGTAAAGTTTCCATCTTTCTGATAGCTGAATAGTATTCCATGGTGTACATATTCCAAAATTTTTAACCCATTCATGAGTTGATGGGCACTTGGGTTGATTCCACATCTTGGGGATTGTAAATTGAGCTTCAGTAAATATTCTAGTGCAAATATTCTTTTTTTTTTTTTTTTTTTTGAGACAGAGCCTCAAGCTGTCACCCTGGATAGAGTGCTGTGGCATCACAGCTCACAGCAACCTCCAATTCCTGGGCTCAGGCGAGTCTCCTGCCTCCGCCTCCCAAGTAGCTGGGACTACA
>CAUYRH010011707.1:0-46768 GCA_963574655.1 Perodicticus potto | reverse complement strand
CAGATCAACACTAAATCCTACACCAGAGGGTCCACAGATCCTCAGTCTCAGTTTTTTTCTTGAAGTATCTGAGATCTTCATTAGAAGTATGCTCCCAATTTACCCAAATGTCCAAATATAAATAAGCCTGATTATGTAGAAGAAAGAGGCGGTGGTCCCTGAGGACAGGTCAGGAGACAGAAGCAACCAGAAGCCGAATCTCATTGGCTGAGATTCGGCTGAGATTCGAATGCTGAACTTCAGAGCGTCTTCGCCCAGTGAGTCTGTTCTCTGTTAGTGAGATGGATACTTTCCACATCAAGGTGTTGCTCACCCATAGCATTTATTCCACCATTATCCAGTCATACAGTGCTGATGACAGTCCTTCATTAGTCCCGGGAGAGGACTTTTCTGTGGCTCTAACTGTGCAGCAGAGAACAGGAACCGGGCTGCTGATTGGGGAGGGCAGGCACATAATCACTCAGCTTGTATTAGCGTGGAGCAGGGAAACTGACAAGTCTGCAGTTCATGTTCTTAGAAAGATGATGAGCTGTCTCAAACTGGCAATTTGGCTAAAAAAGAGTATGTAAGACTCCAAGTAAATTTGTCACTTTATGTTCCCCTCCTCTTTCCTAAGTGTTAATGCAAGTTTGCAGTTGAATTTCAGATATTCTGAAATCGCATTTCCTGGCATTCACTGATGCTTCACTGGAAGTGAGATACTAAATTGCTAAGTACAGTGTATTTTTCTTTTGCGCCCAAATCAAGCCTGGAACAACATATTTTATATATATATATATATATATATGTTTTCTATTATTCTTTTTGCTTTGGCTTTACAGTTTCCTGACCCAGAAACCACCTCATTTAAATCCTTTGGTTCTTGAAGTTGTTGGTGAGCCATTGTTACTATATGAGTTGTGCCCAGATTTTTAAAATAGCAGGCAAATATATTTTTTCTGGAGTCAAGTGAACGATGTCTGATTTTAGGATTTGTCCTGGCATTCTTTTTTTTTTTGAGACAGAGCCTCAAGCTGTCACCCTGGATAGAGTGTGGTGGCATCATAGCTCACAGCAACCTCCAATTCCTGGGCTCAAGTGAGTCTCCTGCCTCCGCCTCCCAAGTAGCTGGGACCACAGGCGCCTGCCGCAATGTCTGGCCATTGTTTTTTGGTTGCAGCCGTCACTGTTGTTTGGCGGGCCCGGGCTGGATTCTAACCCGCCAGCTCAGTCCGTTGAGCCACAGGCGCCGAGCCTGTCCTGACATTCTTTAAGAACAGAAAAGACTTGGAAGAAAATAGTCAAAACAGAGGGGCTGGAGAAGGCATCAGAATATATGATGCTTTTTTCTTTTCTTTTCGGGACAAGGTCTCCCTTTGCCACTCAGGCTGGTGTGCAATGGTGGGATTATAGCTCACAGCAGGCTTGAATTCCTGGGTTTAAGTATCTTCCTGCCTCCCCAGTAGCTAGAATTACAAGTGAGCACTACTATACCTAGATAATTTTTTTAAATTCTTATATATATATACACATACATATATATATATGAACACACACATATATATACATATATGTATATATTTGCAGTTTTTGGCCAGGGCTGGATTTGAACCTGCCACCTCCAGCACATGGGGCTGGTGCCCTACTCCTACTCCTTTGAGCCACAGGCGCCCCCCCTTTTTTTTCTTTGTTAGAGACAGAGTCTCACTCTATTGCCCTCAGTGGAGTGCCATGGCATCACACAGCTCACAGCAACCTCCAACTCCTGGGCATAGGCGATTCTCTTCCCTTAGCCTCCCGAGTAGCTGGGACTACAGCCGCCCGCCATAATGCTTGGTGAGTTTTTTATTGCAGTTTGGCTGGGCCTGGGTTTGAACCTGCCACCCTCTATATATGGGGCCAGCGCCCTACCCACTGAGCCACAGGCACCGCTCCCTGGATGACTTTTTAATCTTGTGTAGAGATAAAGTCTTGTTATGTTGCTGGTTTTGAACTCCTGGCCTCAAGTGATCCTCCTGTGTTGGCCTCCCAAAGTGCTGGGATTACAGGTGTGAGCCACCAGGCCCCTTGATATGATAACTTTAAAAACGCAATCTTAAAATTTCATTGGATCCAAAGGGTAAAGTTGCAGACTATGGACAAATCAGAGCTGTCCAGAGGAAGAATCTTCCCATGGAATTCTGACCCAGCTGAAAATGATGTAGTGTGTCGGCTCAGGGGAGAGAAAATGAAAGAATAGTCACTTAGTCGCTGTCAGGAGGTACAGTGCCCAAGTTATGGACTTAGACCTAGGGGTCTTCTTGCAGGCTGCCAGAAGTAGTCTAAACAGGTCATAGAAGCCTTGGCAGCTTGATGGATGTGGACATCATTTATTTTTCCCCATATACAGAATAGAATCCTATACAAGCATTTCCTAACTAGGAAAAGGATTATCTTTGTGTCGACTAGCTGTACTGATCTGGGCCTTGTGCCACCAGCCGCCGGCTGTCCCTACAATATGCCAGTTTACACTGACGTACTGTTGAGTGCTTCAAACATTCCTGTAATGGCAGTAGCAATGGCATGTTGTTTCCAGCCTTCTTCGAACCTTTCTGCATTTTGAGCACTCTCTTTTGTATCAGAGCTTTGGACATTTATTAGAACTAGTGGCAACTGTTCCCTAGCTGAAGGACAAACCTGCCTGCATGCAACTCCATCACCTGATACAACCACTTCTGTGGAGCTGTGGCAGCCACAGAGGATGAGGAACTGTTCCCTGAAAAGCCTACAGCAGTTCCTCATTGCTGTCAATAAAGGTAATTACAGTTGTAGAGTCTGTCCCCTGAGGAGCTCAAAGCATTTTATAGTTGCTGTCCCATTGATCCTTATAACATGAGTGTGACAGAGAGGAGCAGTGTGTATTGTTATCATTTTATAGATGGGGGACTTCACCAGGGAGGCAGGGATGACTTCGGTTCATGGGGAGCAGACTAGGCCTTTATGACTTGTGATGTGCTGTGCTGACCACTGGATGAAAGCGCACAACCCCCACATCAGCCTTTCACAATAACACAGGGGTGTTCCAAAGACTGGCTTCTCCAAAATGGGAAGTCATTAAAAGATATTAGTTTTTTTTCTTTTGTGTATTTTCACCAAAAAAGCTACAGGGTAGCTTATTTTAAAAGCCATAGCCAAGTGAGGATAAAGAAAAAAGGCCAAATGCTGTGTAATGAGCATGGGATGGGGGAGATAACTGGTTGGAAAATGTGGGCTAAAGGTACTTCAGTTGACCCCAACATTGGGTTTTGAGATTCTTGGCAGCCCAGGTAAAAAGGCAGACATGAAGATATATGAAGGTCTCTGTCTAAGAAACTGAAATACACTATGAGACAATGTTGTAGGCCAACAGCCCCCAAAAGACTGGAGTCTGTCTCGGCCTGACTCAGCCTTGGTCCCCAGGGTGCCCCCTCTTCTTGGGTTAATTCTGAGAACAGAGCGAGAAAGTTCTCTGAGTTCCCAAAGACTCCTAGCCACAGGTAGAATAATGGTAAAAACTCACTCAAGCGGAATTTCCCAAGTTACTGAGTTTCCCAAGCTACCGAGCTTTCCAAGTTGTTCCCATGCCAAACGCCAACACAGTAGCCCCTGAGCCAACTACCGGATTGTAACCCTGCCCTGTAACTGACCACGTTCTGCTTTTGTACATGCTTGCTTTGCCACATCAGCACAAAAAGGAGTATAAAAATCAGCCTGTACTGCACTTACGGGCTGTTTGCCCTTTGGGGCAGCAGTCCGCCTGTGCAGAGGTAATAAACCACCACCTGATTTGGGCCATTTGCCCTTTGTGGCAGCAACCCACCTGCACAGGTGTAAATAAATCATCACCATGTGATTTGAGCCTAAAGTGGGGTTCGTGTTTTCTTATGGGTGGCAAAAGTTACAACAATGAGAGGAGTATAGGTGTGTGAACTCAGATGGTCACTTTAGCCCAAGAATAAAGGTTAATTTTGTATCTTCTGAAGCAGCAATCTAAGACCAAATCCCAGAGTGGCTGCCCCCTCCCTTGGCCCCCTAGTCCTTCTATTGTCGTACCTGAAAGTAGAAGGTATCCTTCTGCTCCATAGTGACCTCCATGGAGCTCTGTGTGGCCTCTTTCTCTTACAGTTATAGCCACCATTGAGGTCACAGTCAGGGTCATGATCATGGGCAGCTGGGCCCAGATGGAATGTTGCCCAACAGGGTATTTAGCTTGGTTGGCAAGCTAGCAGTTCCCTCTTTGGTGTGTGCACAGGCACATGGAGCTGTTGTCAGGAGTGACAACTATGCTCTTCCAAGTTATGTCAATGGGTGCACCTGTCCTATGCTCAATGAGACCCAAGCCAAGCCCTTGTCTGCCAGCCGGATGGCTTTGAAGGAGAAGGAGAAGGAGAAGGCCCCTCTGGAGCAACCTCTCCATGAATGAAACATCAGAGTTGTATCACTTTCAGTTCACTGAGAGCTTTGCTAAGATGAACACGGGGGCATGAGGCAGGGAGATGGTTGTGGGCACTGCCATGTTCTTCATTGGCCTTGCAGCTCTCGTTCTGATCTGAGAGGAACACTATGTGTATGGCCTCCTCCCACACACCTTTGAGAACAGTGGGTGGCCATGTAGAACAAGGGATGCTCCATGTGAAGGTCAGCTCCATCCAGGACTTCTCTGCCAAATGGGACTACAGCAAGAAAGAATGGAGAAAGTGAAAGCCTTCCATTCCATCCCTGAACTGGGCCTTCTTTTGTCACTTCTAGGCAACTCAGAATATTTACTGGAAACTCATATGTCAAACAGTGCCAATGCTAATAAATCACAAATTTGTGTGGAAAAAAAAGAAGGTAAAATGCAGTTAAAATTGGCATGAAGGGCCAGGTGCAGTGGCTCATGCCTGTAATCCCAACACACAGAAAGGCCAATACAGGAGGATCATTAGAGCTCAGGAGTTGGAGAATAGCTTGAGCAAGAGGGAACTCTGTCTCTACTAAAAATAGAAAAATTAGTGGCGTGGTGGAGGATACCTGTGGTCCCAGCTACTTGGAGGTTGAGGCAAGAGGATACCTTGAATCCAGGAGTTTGAGTTTACTGTGAGCTAGGCTGGCCTGGGGCAACACAGTGAAACTTCTTCTAAAAAAAAAAAAAAAAAAATTAAGGGTACCCTTAAAAGGTACAATGGGAAAAGAAAGCTTTAATAGCCACTTAGCATCTGTCAGATGGAAGGCTTTGGAGGGAACATTTTTGCCAGATTTCAGCCTTCATCTTTCTGCAATACTGGAAGGTGAAGTAGATTCTTCTATCATTAGCTGTGCTGCTTGGATGTCTAGAATCCTACACTGACCCTTGGTGCAGTTATCTCAATCAATATATACCCCAGGGGCAATGAACACCAAATTCCAGAGGGAGTCCTCTCCTCACTGTTCCTAAAAATAATCCAGCCTCCAAGCTTCTGCAAATTGGGGGCTCTTTAAACAGGGCTCGACAAAGGAGGCATCTGAGCAGTTCTGTCTCCCTTGCTTATGCTCTTTACTCCCAATTGTCTGAGATAACCCTTCTGAGGGTTACATTTTTTGGCAGCTTACCTTTTTCAGTTCTAGAAAATCAATAAGGATGTCCCTAATTGTCCTAAACTTAAGCATTGTCCAGAGTAAAATCACAGTGACATTCCACAAGTGTTCAGAAATCTTGAGCATTCTCTCAAATGCCACCTTTATGAGTAGCTCAGTCCGTTTTGCCTTGCTATACCACGGACAGGGTAATTTATACTGAGAGAAAAATTATTTCTCACAACTCTGGAGGCTGGGAAGTCTAATGGCAAGGCATTGGCATCTGGCGAGGGTCTTCCTACTGCCTGATCCTGGGATAAAGCCCGAAGGGTGGGAGAGTGCCTGTGCACGCATGGGAGTGAGAGAGGGCCACAATCATCCTTTTATCACTAACCCACTCCCCAGATAACTAACTTATTCCTGACAGTGACATTAATCTATTCGTGAGCTAATCACCTCTTAAAGATCCCATCTCAACAAGGTTGCATTGAGGACTAAGTTTCCAGCACATGAACTTTGAGGACACATTCAAACTATAGCAATGGGCAATGCCCAGTTCAGCTAAGTCTTGCCCAGATATATTTTCATTTATAGGGTGTGTGTGCGTGTCTAAGAGATTTTGACAGCCAGAAATGAAGCAAAAAAGGAAAAGATTAGCAAATATTGTCTTAGATAATAGTGCCTCTAAGCCACTTACTGCCTTTTAAACCGGGGGTAATATACAACTTGATTTCAATAGTTATTGATATTTTTTTTCTGGCTCTTAACTATGAAATGAAATGAACACTAGGCTTTAAAAGCTTTGCAGTTAATTGCTGCTGAGTTAAGTTGTTTTTTTTTTTTTTAACACTTTCGTGCTGACCCATAATTAAGAAAATCAGGGAGAAGAGGAATACAAATATGAGTCTAAAATACCTCTAGTTGCTTACAGAACACTGTAATAGACTCTGACTCAGAGCGCCAGGGAAGGATCTGAGACTAGTGCTGAACTGCTGGACTGCTGGAGGAGCTGGAGGGACATGGCACAACTGGGTGTCACACAGTGGACCACTGAGAGGGGCAGAGGAAAGGGCTATGTCTGTCCTGATAAGGAGCTTCTCATTAGTTAAAAGCAGTGCTGGTTTAGTATTTCCTCTTAAGACTGATCCTATCAAGCTATGGGGAAAGGCAGTAGTTGTAGAGATTGCAAGTGATATTTATGTCTCACATCAACAGATATACTGGCTCAGTAAAAGTAAAGTTATCTTGAGAATGGAAAAAAATATCCAGTGTACTCAATACTAATATGAAACCAATATATAAACAACTACACATGCACAGGAATGATAAAACACAAAAATAGTCTAGTGGAGGGAGGAGGGAGAGGCAAGGGGAGAGGAGGGAAAGAATTTGGCTTGGCAGGATCTCAGCTAACTGCACAATGTGAGGGTGTTCAGCACACCCCCTGGGTGAAGGGCTCAACTACAACTTGAACTTAACCTTAGAACTGAAAACAATGTAACCTAAAAATTTGTACCCTCATATTAATTTGAAATAAAAAAAAAGAGGCCTAGCTTCAAGTATGGCCTTTGACAATATTATAAAATATGCAAATTGGTCTTGGGTCCCTGTGCTTCTGTGCTCTTTTCCCCAACTAGTCCCTTTTACCACGTACCAGGCTTTCAATTCTCTCCACTCAACAGGACATATCTTGCTATAAAAGTTACACTTTTCATGTGAATTTAAGTCTGTGTATCTCTCCCAAAGGGCAAAAATTGGTTCTTGGGAGACAAAAAATGTCTTATTCTTTTATGTATCAATCACACATATACATACAAAGCACAAACAGATATACAATAGCTGTATGGCTGTGGTATTAAAATTTCATAGGTGGGGTTGCAATTGGAAAAAAAAATCTAAAAGGCACTGGGGAACAGGCAAATGTGTTTGGGAAACAGATCCATAAATTGGAGGGTTTTGGCCCCAGTCAAATTAAGTGACCATTTCTCAGATAATCGTCTTTGGAAAGGCTCCTTGCCAATTTCTTTTGGGAGTAGGGTTAAAGGAAACTGGGTCCTAGTGGGCTGTCTCAGTCACCTATGAGTTGAGAGTAGGATTAAAGTTAGAATTTAGGGCAGGCATGGTGACTCATGCCTGTGATCCCAGTGCTGTCAGAAGCTGATAAAGGAGGATCACTTGAGCCCAGTAATTTGAGACTAGACTGGGCAGCACAGGGAGACCCCATCTCTAAAAAATTTAGCAAGGCGTGGTGGCATGCACGTATAGTCTTAGCTGCAGGAGGCTGAGGCAGGAAAATCCCCCGATCCCAGGAGTCAAGGCTGTAGTGAGCTGTGATCACACCACTACACTTTAGCCTGAATAACAGAGTGAGACTATATCTCTAAACATAGCAAAACAAAACAAATTAGAATTCATAGTGCAGTGAGTCATTCCAGACTAGGGAATGAAAGTTTTCAGAATCATGTTAGAGGCATTAGGAGAAAAAAGAAGGAAGAGGAAGAAGAAGAAGAAGAGGGGAGGGGAGCCGCTTTCTGGACTTGTTTTCCCATGAGAATCGCTAATCTCTGTCTCTTAGCTTTCTTTGGCTGAACACATGTGACTGATAATGGCCTGGGACAAACTAGTACACTGCCTGGGAATAGAATTGTAGGCGGTAAACACTTGGAGTGTGTGGTCTACCTGGCAGAAGCGAGACTTTGAAGTCCAGTTTTGATCTTTCAAAGAGCAAAACAAAGTATCCCTTTCCTGGCTTTAGCATTTTCTGTCTGGTTGGGTCCTTTATTTGTTCTCAGTCTTTGTTTTTGGCCAAACAAGCTTTTGGGGCCTGATCTTCTATGTAACATGAGCCAGGGACATTTTGGGAGTCAGTGGGCTTTGCAGATAAATAACCAGCTTTCAATCACCATCAGGGCATCCAAGCAGCACTGTGTTCCTCTAAGGATTAAATGAGCACCAAATTTTAAGGAATGAAGGTGAAAGTACACAGGAAATTACCAACCCATAAGTCTAATTCCCCACCTAAGTCACTAAAACAATCAATATCACAGACAGTCTTGGGAAGCTAAGGTGATAAATGCGTTGTAGTCCCATAATGGAGGGGATGGGGCTGGCAAATGGAGGCCCTTCTCAAGGGGGACACTGGGGGGCTGCCATGGTAACCTCGGCAGTGCACTCCTTGTGCTGCTTGTCAGTAGGTCTGGAATATATTGGGCTAATTGGTTAGAATGCTTGAAGGGAAGAGTTCACAAAGGGGTTGTTTGAGGCGTTTCTATAGTGGGTCACGTGATCAGAAATCCATATGTGTTCAGGCCACATAAATTTTTCATTGATAACAATAGTGAGTTGAGGGAGTCCCTGCTGGGCATGTGAGTATCAGGCTTAATTCAAACATGAATCAACTGCATCCGAGGCCATATTTCTATCTCCATTTTGGTCATTAATCTTTTATAGTGTCCCAAGTTTATGGTATGTTTTTAGCACTCTTGGACATGAAGGGTTCAAGTTTGCATGATTAATTACCTTGAACTTGGTTTATACTAACTAATTAATCCATGCCGGCTGTCATGACACCTGGCAGTGGTCAGTTATACAAGGATAATGGTGGATAGATGGTCAGACCCCATGGCCTATGCATTCATGTAGATCAAACAAGTTAGAGAAAACATTTTATTTTCTTTTTTTCCCTCAGAACTTCAAGTAGGCCACCCCTGAGAGACAGGTGGGCTGCAATTTGTCATTCTCAGACCCTGAACTGAATGCCTGAGGTTGAGGGTGACAGCTGGTTGAGATCCATTTGGGTCCATTGTCAGAAGAGGTAACTGAAATAGTGCCAACATCCCTACAATTGCATTGTATTTGAATGACCTTGGACAAGTCACTTGCATCTCCTTGACCCTAGTTTCCCCCTCTGTTAAATAGAGATGATTCTTCCTTTCTTAAAAATGAGACTTGTGTTTGTAGGTGAAAGACTTTGGCATATTATAGGCAGTCAAGAGAGGCTTAGTGTGATTTTTAAGGAGGCGGGTGGCAAGTTTTGGCAAGGGAGGCAGCTGCATTGATTCTTAGGAAGTGTGTGACGCTGAAGGACTCACAAAAGGGAAGGGCCATGTCCGTTTTCTTGAACTGATTTAAGGAGGCTCCCTGATGACTGCAGCATCCTATGCTGTTCCTTGACTTTCTAGCACTTATGAAGAGACAGCCCTGAATGAATGTGTATTATTTCCACCCCCGTCACCTTAGCCAGAACTCACCCATGGCCTTGCCCTCACTTGAGAGGGCCTGGAAAGGCAGTCCTTGGCTGGATAGTCACTTCCCGGCAATATCTACATACTGCACAGGGGCTGGAGCACTTGTTCCTGGTGATCAATACACTGTCATTGACACAGTGGTAAAAGCAGAAGGTCCTGGCATGGAGGAGAGTCATGGGATAATGGGAATTAAAGGGAAAGGAGAAAAAATAGGCTAATGTACCAAAAAACATTTTCTTGCTACAGAAAGAAAACAGAACTGTCTTTAGCACCTGACCTCTTAGTCGCTCTTGTAAGTGAGTGCTTTTAAAGTCAACTTGCCAAGAGTAGTTAAAAGACCACTTGACAACCATTTGATTTCTCACTCATTGTAAGCAGCATTTCAGGGCAGTTAGGGACCTATCTACTGGATGTAGTGGGAAATAGCTGTTGGAAAAAGAATTTTGGCTCTGATAAGATTTGTAACGTAGGTGTGTTTTTATTTTTAACCATCACATTGGGAAATTGCTAGAGGGAGACATTTAAGAGCCTTGGCTCAAAGTTACATGGCAGATTAATGACCTGTCAGGAAATAGGACCCAGGAGTCCAGCAATCCCAACCACAGCCCAGGGGACCCATTTATTACTGGATAAACCTACACTTTCCAGTTCCAACTTCTGCAGTCAAATGCAGTCTTTTTTTACTCTGGGGATGTAAGTAAATAAATATCTCCTGTGCTCCCCTACCATGGCCCAAATTTCTTTTAATGTTGGGTGCATTAACCATAACACTACTTTTGTGGAAAACAACTTGTTATTTAACTGTGCCGTGTGATTGAAACTTATGAGATATTTTCTCCATTTAATTCCCTAGAAAAATGAGCAATTGCTAGACCCAGAATCAGCAGTAGAGGCAAATGCAAGGTCTGGATTGGCTATACACCTTCTGTTTCTCCTTCCTGGAGTCCCAGTGTTCCTAATGTTCTATATTCCTGGACATAATACTTTACTGCACACCCTCCCTTTTAAGAGTTGAGTTAAAATGGAATTTTCCTTCTTGAGGGTAGGTGAAAGAAGTTTCACAGAATCAATTTCAATTTAAGAGCACCTTGAGGAATACTGGGAGTTTGTAATTTTATTGTATTGAATTAATAGGCATTTCTGAAGCCAAGAGTCCAGAGTTTAGACTGTCAATTTCTTTTCCCTCTTGGCTTCATTTCGACAATCATAATGGAAAGAATGATCTTCAAGTAAAAGTTCTGAATGATGTTTCTTGCCAATGAATGGCCCTCGTGGAAGGACAGTCCCATTTAACCATTAGGGCCTGCTATCATTTCAAGCTGCTTTTGTGTGAAACATTTTCAAGGAATCAGGTCCTTTGGAGCTACTACTTATATTTTCTACTCAGGTGCTAAAAGGATGATAATATTCAAATGTGCAAAACTTATTCTTAGGCTCAGCTGTCCTAAGGGTTTGCACTTGATGATAGGAAGTAACATAATTCTTCCTTTGGTAAGGGCTGTCCCTGACAGAACATTGTTTGTTCTGAATACAGTCACTTTATAGAAGATTCTTGAGATGATTCAGTCTTTTGGGCTTGATCTTGTGATGAGAAGGGATTATGTGATGTGCTTCTAAATCTTCAAGGTCATTTGTGTGTCTTATAAAGTCAGGAATTCCAAACTGGGGAAGAGATTACTAAGGTTCAGCCCTTGACTTTCTAACCCTGAATTTGGAGGGTGGTGGGTGGCTCTGAGAAATTTGTATATTTTTTACAAATATACAAGGAAGTTCCTCAAGGAACTGGTGTAGTCAGTTCCTCCCATTTGGGAATCGTGCTGGTCATCTTCTGTTTGCTCCCCGGATTGTCCCCACCCTTCTCTTTGGCCCGGCATGATGACTATGTTGAGGAACTCCTCCGGCTTCTTGAATTTGATCAGTGGAAGCTGTTGGCTGGAGATAAGAAGACAGAACAGTCATGTCTGTGACACTGGTGACTCTGACTCCCTCCTGTGGTGTCTTCCTCTGCTGGCCGTTATCTTGTGAGGAAGTCACTGCTCTTCTCAAGGAGGCACTGTTTTCTTTATTTCCCCATTCTGATAACCACTCTCTTTCTTTTGCTCTTCGGGCCTTGGTGGGAGCACTGGTCTATTAGTATCCTAAAGGGGTACTTGCACCTTGCCCGGTAGGTTTCCCTGACCCTGCCTACTGTTTTGTAAATATTAAGTCATTCTGGACTTATCTTAAATTTGAGTACCCATTTGTTTTCTCCTGGGATTTTAAATGGGCTAGGAACCTGGAAAAACGTGTATTTCCTGTGTATATCCAAGTCAGCCTCAGTATTCTGAAAGATACTGCTTCTCTAAAGATGCCTACTAGGGCCCAGGCCATTGGTCTTGCAGGATTCCCTGAAGATACAGTATATTAATTAATCCAGGTATCTAGCAGGAAACACAGAAAATGCTGAAATATAATTATTCAAAAATGGTTTGTTCATAAAGAAACTCTTTATAAAGGTGTGGGTCTAGAAGAACACAAGGTTGGTGCAGTAACCTGAAGCTTGTAGCAGGGACATTTTGCCACCCTAGAATCAGAGGGAGGAGGAGAGGAAGCAGTTACTAAAACCAGCAAGAGAGAAGTCATGCAGTCAAGCACTTCCAGGGGAGCAGTGACTGTGGGTGAGATCACAGCCAGGCCAAGGTGAACCCACCTTGGTGGGAGCACTGGTCTATTAGTAGCCCAAAGAGGTACTTGCATCTTGCCCTGTGGTTTCCCTGACCCTGCCTACTCTTTTATAAACATTAAGTGCTTTTGTAAATGTTAAGGGAGAAAGCAAGGGAATGACACCCCTTCTCAATTTGTTCCCTCTCAAAAGATCTCAATGTTAGATCTCTTCCAGTGGAAAGCTCTCCACTGTTAAATCTCTTTCCAGGGTTCTCCACTGGCTGAGCCCATTTGGAAGCCAAGGGCAAGGGCATTTGTTACTCTAGTCCCCAGTCAGCCTTCTGGGGCAGGGAAGGGTGGAGGACAGATCTAGATGAGCAAACAGAAGAGATCTGACCCAGATTTATAAAAAGCTACTTTAATTCTCTTTTGAAATTTGTTTTAGATCCATTGCTAAGTTGGTTGCCGAACTAGGCCAAACGTGTCTTTTACACATTCTCTTCAAAGTTGGAGTCTGTTACTTGACCTGCTAAAGCCGCCAAAGCTCCTCTTCTCCCAGACCTGAGAAAATGACAGGACAATGAGGAAATCTGATTATCCTGCAGGTATTACAACGGGAGAGGACAGCATGAAGTCATCGCATGTCCTTATATTGGGTTCTGGTACTTCCTTTACCTTAGGGAAATGTCCTAAATGAACTGTGTCTTTGCTTCTTGGGAAAATATGAAGATCATTTCTCATCCTTTTTCTTCCTCACTCTTATAAGCTCTGCATTTGGGTTTGCTGGAGGCTCCTCCTAACTCCACGGAGGCCTGGGTGCTAAGCAGCCTTCACTGTGCAATGTTATGGTTGCTGGTTAACTTGAGCTATTCAGTGCACTGTTATTCTTAGGAGTCCAATTAACTAATCCCACCTTCCAGGGGAAAGGCACCCAGACATGTGTGTCACTGGTGTTAAATTAATCTGGGGGGGTTCTGGCTAACACATTTCAAATGATTTAGTTTAAAGTGTTCTCAGGTTTGGATTTCTGTAAGAAAGAGATATATTAAGAGAAAGGGACATCCTGGAAATGTGGCTCTGTATTTAGGGACCTGCCTGTGAAATGATTAGCAGCTATTTAGAACCAGATTGCTTAGGAGAGTCATTCACATTCTTGCCACCACCTCAAATCTCAGTTTTACTTTAGAGATAAAGGTATTTCATCTTGTTTGATTTGTTTGAGGAGGGAACGTTGCTTATTTTGCTGCTGAGTAAAATTCAAAAGTTTTCAGTTTCTGAGAGAGGATATAAGAAAGCTCACGTAGATCCAGGTTTGCAAGGTGGGTTTAATATTTCCAAGCCCATAAATGTTATTCACCATCTCAACAGAAGCAAAACCAAAGATTATGTGATCCTCTCAATAGATGCAGAAAAAGCATTCGATAAAATCCAGCATCCCTTTCTAATTAGAACACTGAGGAGCATAGGTACAGGTGGCACATTTGTTAAACTGATCGAAGCTATCTATGACAAACCCACAGCTAATATTTTACTGAATGGAGTAAAACTAAAAGCTTTTCCTCTTAGAACTGGAACCAGACAAGGTTGTTCTCTGTCACCATTACTATTCAATGTAGTGCTGGAAGTTCTACCCAATACAATTAGACAAGACAAGAAAATAAAGGGCATCCGAATGGGTGCAGAGGAGGTCAAACTCTCCCTTTTTGCTGATGATATGATCTTATACTTAGAGAACCCCAAAGACTCAAACACAAGACTCTTGGAAGTCATCAAAGAATACAATAACGTCTCAGGATATAAAATCAATGTCCACAAGTCAGTTGCCTTTATATATGCCAACAAGAGCCAAGATGAGAGGTTAATTAAGAACACAACTCCCTTCACCATAACCCCAAAGAAAATGAAATACTTAGGAATATACGAAACAAAAGAGGTGAAAGACCTCTAAAAAGAAAATTATGAAACCCTAAGAAAGGAAATAGTAGAGGACTTTAACAAATGGAAGAACATACCATGCTCATGGCTGGGAAGAATCAACATTGTTAAAATGTCTGTACTTCCCAGAGCAATTTACCAATTCAACGCCATCCCTATTAAAATACCATCTTACTTTCAAGACCTGGAAAAAATGATTCTGTGCTTTGTATTAAAACCAGAAAAAAACCCCGTATAGCTAAGGCAGTTCTTAGTAATAGAAACAAAGCCAGGGGTATCACCATACCAGATTTTAAGCTGTATTACAAGGCCATAGTGGCCAAGACAGCATGGTACTGGCACAAAAATAGAGACATAGATACTTGGAATCGTAAAGAAAACCTGGACATGAAACCAACAACTTACAACCACCTAATCTTCGATAAACCAAATAAGAGTGTTAAATGGGGGAAAGACTCCCTATTCAATAAATGGTGCTGGGAGAATTGGATATCTACATGTAAAAGACTGAAACTGGACCCACATCTTTCTCCACTCACCAAAATTGATACGAGATGGATAAAGAACTTAAATTTAAGGCATAAAACAATAAAAATCCTCAAAGAAAGAATTGGAAAACCACTGGAAGATATTGGCCTGGGGAAAGACTTTATGAAGAAGACTGCCATGGCAATAGCAACAACAGCAATAATAAACAAATGGGTCTTAATTAAACTGAAAAGCTTCTGTATAGCCAAGGAGACAACAACCAAAGCAAATAGACAACCTACCCAATGGGAAAGGATATTTTTATATTTTGAATCAGACAAAAGTTTAATAACCAGGATCTATACAGAACTTCAATTAATCTACAAGAAAAAAACCAACAATCCCATCCATTAATGGGGAAGAGAGATGAATAGAATCTTCTCTGAAGACGACAGATGAATGGCCAGTAAACCTTGAAAAAATGCTCATCATCCCTAAGTATTAGAGAAATGCAAATTAAAACCACCCTGAGATATCATCTAACCCCAGTGAGAATGGCCTATATCACAAAATCTCAAAATTGCAGATGCTGGCGCCGATGTGGGGAGAAAGGAACACTTTTACACTGCTGGTGGGACTGCAAACTAATACAACCTTTTTGGAAGGAAGTATAGAGAAACCTCAAAGAACTCAACCTAGACCTCCCGTTTGATCCTGCAATCCCCATTACTGGGCATCTATTCAGAAGAAAAAAAAAACCTTTTATTATAAGGACACATGTACTAGGCTATTTATCACCGTCCAATTTACAATTGCTAAAATGTGGAAATAGCCTAAATGTCCTTCAACCCAGCAATGGATTGGTAAGCTATGGTATATGTATAGCATGGAATGTTACTCAGCCATCAAAAAAATGGCAGGTTTTGCAGCATTTGTACTAACTTGGATGGAGGTGGAACACATTATTATTAGTGAAACATCACAGGAATGGAGAAGCATGAATCCTATGCATTCAACTTTGATATGAGGACAATTAATGACAATTAATGACACAGTGGGGCATGAGGGAAGGAGAGAGCAGATAGAGAGAGAAGGAGGGAGGGGATGAGGAAAGAAAACAAAATAAAAGAAAAGAAAATAGTGACTAATTCTCACATTAAACTGGATTCAATTTTGACCAAAGTACATTACGTAAACATTAATTTTTAATTCAACTTGTTAATATGTTGTTTAGGATATTGCATCCTCATTTATAAGTGAAATATGTTTGTAATTTCCCTTTATAACAATATATTTTCTCCAATTTTAATATCAGGTGTATCCAGATTAAGTAGATTGATTTTGAAATATTTCTTCTTTTTCTATTATCTATAAGATTTGGCATGATCTATTTTTTGAAATTATCTTTTACTTTTATTTATAAATATTAGTTGTCTATTTTTTGAGACTTTGGGTAAAAAAAGTAAGATGTTAACTGATGACTCCATACTGAGCCTCAGAGTTAAAGCATTCTATAATAGACATACTTTTTTTTTTTTTTTTTGAGGCAGAGCCTCAAGCTGTCACCCTGGATAGAGTGCTGTGGCATCACAGCTCACAGCAACCTCTAATTCCTGGGCTCAAGCCAGTCTCCTGCCTCTGCCTCCCAAGTAGCTGGGACTACAGGCACCCGCCACAACGCCCGGCCATTTTTTGGTTGCAGCCATCATTGTTGTTTGGCGGGCCCGGGCTGGATTCGAACCCGCCAGCTCGGGTGTACGTGGCTGGCGCCTTAGCCGCTTGAGCCACAGGCGCTGAGCCAGGTTCTTGGCTTTCATGAAGGCCCGAGCAGGCAGGCTGACAACACCAAGTGAGTCCTAGCAGCCACCCCATCCACCCCACAGGCCCTCAGGTTCAGGAGCTGTTTCCCTTTAGTAAAGGGCCTTGTCGCAGAGGGTGTCCTCATGGGCAGGGCAGAGGGCAACTGACCCAAGGCAGTGATGGAGACTGCCCTGCAGGGAGAGTGGAACCTCTGTCCTCTGCATCCCAGGAACCCACCCAGTCCAGAGCTCAGGGTCTTGGCCCACAGAGGGTGCTCTCTGAAGGTGCAAAGGGACCACAGAGGCCTGGTGGTCAGTGTCTGGATGCTCAGAGGGCTACTGTACACCTCCCGTCCCCAGATACACCATGGTTCCTGCACATGCGATCTTTTACAAGATGCCCTGTCCACAGCTGGTGACGAGGGGCTAAGCATTCTAACAAGACTGCAGCCTTGGTTTACATCTGATTTACTGAATTTTAAAGTCTGGGATGTTAGTGGGGAAGAGGTGATGTAAGCATTGAGTGATGCAGGCAATTCTGGTAGCAGATGGGGGCTAGGGGACACCCAAGCACCCTGCCCTTGGCAACTTGTCTGATGGCTCAGGGTAGTGAGTGGTAGCCAAGTGTTGGATACTGCAGAGCCTAGGGAACTTTGTCCCTGTTGCCCCACAGTCCCTGGGGCAGAGGAGTATTGGGCTCTCCTGTCCTCATGGTCCTAAATTCCAGGGTCTAGTCCCACTCTTCTCAGCTGGGGTCCTAAGCAGGAAGGCAGGGCGACAGTCTTCAGCCAGCAGGCATCCTGGTAAAGAACACCTGGCACCTTCTCTGCCCTTCCTTTCCCTCCATGAGCCTTTGGGGACCAACCCTGTCCCTTTCTATCAATATCCAGCTTGAACCCGGACCAAGCTCCCTCCAGCCCATGCCACCCAAGAGCAGATCCCTTCACATAATGTGAGGTCTGGCCACCGATCGGCTAGTCCTGGGTCTCCCAGCCTCCCTGTCCATGTCCCCTAAATTCTGCCCAAAGGTCCACACCGTTGCTAGTTGCTCCTCGGCTCTCGGTAGGGAGGAGCATGGCCACCGCACACACCACTGCCAGAGGAGAGGACTGGGCAGCCACTTGGACTGAAAAGAAGGGCCAACACCCGGTTCCTGCTTGTTAAAACCTTGGCTTCGGCTCTGACCCCCCCCCACCTTGGCAGCGCGGGCGCGCGCGGCTCACGGCCCCCGGGCCTGAGTGGCCGGCTGCAGGGGGCGCGGCGCGCGGGGACGCGGGCCTTCGGGCGTACAGGCCTTGGCGGATAGCGCGCTCTCGCGGCCCGAGCGGAAGGCGGCGGTCACGGTCACCAGGTAGGCGGTGCCCGGTGCCAGGCCCTGCAGCGTGGTGCTGTTGTGGCCCGCGGGCACCTCCACGCGCTGAACCGTGTCGCCCCTTAGCGGCCCGAATTGCACGTGGTAGCCCAGCGCTACGGGAGCGCTCAGCGCTGGGGCCCAGCTCACTCGGAGGCTGCGCGGCCGGGCATGCGAAATAATGATGCGCGCCAGCCGGTCCTCCTCGGGGATTGGGGACGCCTTCGCCGGCCGCGTGCGCACTCGTAGGTGCTGGGGACTCAGGAGGCGCACATTGGACTCAGGCATCAGCGCCACGTCGTACTCAGTGTCAGGGTCGAGACCCGTCCAAGTCCAGTCCGTGGCGTTCCCTAGCAGCTGCTGTCGTCTCCTGGCCCCCAGCCTGGTCCTGGGCACCAGCTCCAGCACGTAGTAGCCAGAGTCGGCAGTCAGCAGGGGTGGCCAGGCCAGGCGGAAGCTGTTAGACTTGACCTCAGAGGCGCGGAGCTGCCATGTCTGCATTGCGTCTGGAGGAGGAGATGCAGGGGTCAGGGTACCCAAGTCAACTCTTCCTCCACCCGAGGGTGGGACCCTGCCTGGTCCAGGGAGGTCAGTGATGATATGCAAAATAGTGGGGGGGCGGTGATGGGGGATTTGGGGACAGACTGGTACATGACGCACCTCCGTCATCTCCCTCAGCCACAAATCAGGTCCTGTGGGGCTGATATAGTGGCCATCCTCCACCCTGGACAAGGTCTCTCAAAGGTGGCAAAGCCCACAGTGATGTCTGAGAACAGATGACCAGGCCCCCCAGTCCGAGTGGCCAGCATAGACTCTGGGATCAGTGGGGTCTGCAAGGGTGCAGTCAAGACAGCAAACTACAGGAGGCGGGGAGGGAGCAATGGAGGTGTGACAACTCCAGGTACAGCCTGCTCGAGTCTCCAGAAAAGTGTAGTGTGGAGGACTCCATGGTGGGACCTCTGAGCCTGGGGCACCAGGTACCTCATGGCCATGTGACTGTCCAGTGGGAAGACTGATAAATGTCTGGCAGGGTTAAACCTGACACTTGGATTAATCCTGACACATCCTTCAGTAGTGCTTGGTGCCTGGATCATTTTCCTGCCCATCCCCCACAGACCAGGGTCCCCTCCCCCACTGTCTGGCTCCTCTGCCCTACAGCCTGGGCTTTTCCTGTCCAGCTGCTTAAGGCAGCCTTTTTTCCTCTGTCCCCTCCAGATTCAGCTGCCTTGGCTGACTCAGGAGCTGCTAGGGGACAGATGTTTGAGGGGACCCTTCACCCTCTCCAGCCCATAATCAAACACCATCAGGTTCAGAGTGGATGATTCGCTCACAGGAGGAACCTTGGTAAGAACCCTAGTGGCTTTTTTCAGTGGCTATAGCAGGCACCTGAGCCAGCAGTGCAAACTAGCTGAGACCCCTCAGTGTTTGGTGCTCTGTAGGAGGCAGTCCCAGACCTCCTGGCTGTCCCCTCTCCAGGTATAGAGAGCCAGGTGAGGCAGTATATCCCAGAAATGCACAGGACCACAAGCTTCCCCTCAGCAGAGTTCCCTGTCTTGGACTCTGCTCACCCTCTCCACTTAGTCCATCCCACTAGCTGTGGCTCCTCAGTCCCTCAGCCACCCCAGGATCCCTGCTCCACGGGCTTCCAGGCCTAGGCAGGCTTCATCAACAGGAAGCTTGCTCTTCTGCCTCTCCACAGCCCAGGCAGGTGCCTGACTAGAGAGTGTCCCTGGATGGCATATGGGAGAAGCTGTGTGCCTCTAACCTCCCACTGCACCCATGGGGTTCTACAGTCCCCACACCCCAAGCCACCACTTCAGACACATGAATTCCTCTTGAGTCCTGACCCAGCCTCTTCTGCCACTGCCAGCTAAGGCTTCCCTCTGGGCCTGCCTCTTCCCACCTACCGAGAATGGAGCCCCTCAGCTCTTGGACGATGATGTGCAGGTCGTCCACATCCACAAAGTGCAGGTGCTTCTCGGCAGGGGCTGAGGCAGCAGCCAACAACTCCAGGAGGTTGCCACGACCAGTGCTGACGATGAAGACAGTGACACCCATGTCCTTAAGCTCCTGCATGGGGGGCCCTATGGGGTCACTGGAGCCACCGTCTGTCACCCACACAAGCACCTTGGGCACCCCTGGCTGGGCACCTGCTGCTTCATCAAACAGCTGCTCCTTGGCATATGCCAGCGCCAGGCCAGTGTTGGTGTCACCCATTCGCTGGGCTGCAGTGCGTATCGAATCCTGGACAGCCTTGCCTGAGCTGTGGTGTCCAAAGGGGAACTCGGTGTAGGGCTGGCTGCTCACATGCACCAGGCTTGCACGAAGGGCCCCAGGGCCCAGGGGCATTGGAGCCACCAGCTGCCCCACAAACTCCCGAACCCGGGAGAACTCGTAGTGCGACACACTAGCCGAGCTATCCAGAAGAAACAGCAGGTCCCCCTGGGGGGCTGATGCTGAGGGACCTGGGGGAAAGGATGACTGTTCAGCCCCAGGTGGAGAGCTCCCCTAGACAGCCCCACACCCAGGGCACAGCCCTGCCCCCAGACAGCCCCACACCAGGGAACAGGTCCCCAAGGGCTGCTACTCCCTTAGCAGGTGCTTGCCCTCACCTGAAGGTCCTGGGTCCAGGGGAGCAAGGGGATTCTGAGACAAGCAAGAGGCCCCTTCTCTTGGTGGGTTCCAGCTGTGCACACTGGCCATGTGACCTAAGGCACTCTCCAGGCTACTGTCCCATTTGTAAAGGAGAGGTGACCAGTCCAAGCCCTGACACCATCCCTTTCCTAAGCAGCTTGGCATGCAGGTGGAGCCAAAAGTCCTGGCCCAGAACCCCTAGGAGTGGCCTAAGCTCTGGGACTGCTCCCTTCAGGCTTTGCCTGTATGTATGTATGTATTTAGAGACAGAGTCTCACTCTGTCACCCTGGGTAGAGTGCCATGGCATCATAACTCACAGCAACCTCAAACTCTTGGGCTCAAGCAATCCTCTTGCCTCAACCTTCCAAGTAGCTGGGACTACAGGCACCCTCCACAACACCCAAATCGCTTTTCTATTTTTTGTAGAGATGGAAGTCTTGCTCTTGCTCAGGCTGGTCTCTGAGCTCAACAGATACACTCCCCCTCAGCCTTCCAAAGTGCTAAGATTACAGGATTGCGCTGGGCTCAGGCTTTGCTTTTTAGAAAACCAGCTTTAAGGCTAGAGTTTAGCCCTGCAGCTCAGCCTCCAGTTGAGGCAGCTGGCCCTGGACATGCACACAGCAGCAGGGGATGGGTGGAGCAGAGGTGGGGGGACAAGCAAGGCAGAGCATTGAACACAGCCCCCCAGCCCAGATGGCCAGTCTTGAGTCTGATCCCACTTAGAGATGATGTCACCCTGCAAGGCCCCATCCTCTACTCCATCTGGACCCAGAAAGCAGGATACATCCCTGGCAGCCTGAGGGCTGATCAGCCCCTTATGGGACTCCCCCTTCCTCCCAGCACCCTGCAGGGGTGGGGGAAGCAGATGGGCCCCACCACCACTGAGCCACAGGCTGGCTCAGGGTGTCTCCATTCTGGACCCGACCTTGAGGTTCTCCATTTGCGGTGGGGTGACTACAACTTGCCTACCATTCCTCTACTATGGGCAATTCCAAGGGTGGGGAAACTGAGGCAGGGGCGGCACCACTTGGGAGACATCTGGCTCTTTCTGTCTATGCCCTGCGATTCTGCGGAGATGCCGGCAGCAGGGTAGACGGCGGCCTCTGTGGTAGGGCTGGAGCACCTGGGCGCGCCATCTGTGGGTGGGTGGGGTGCTCTGCCTGCGTCCCAGCTCCCGCAGCTTCCCCGCCTACTCGCCCCGGGGCCGCGGAGGCAGAGACAGCTCAGCGCGGGCAGCGGAGGCGTGGGGTGTAGGAGCGGGACGCCCGGTCCGGCTGCCCGCCGCACTCACCGCGCTCCACGCCGCTCTGCGCCAGCGCCATCCGCAGGCTCAGGGCCAGGCCGAGCGCCGTCCAGGGGAGCATCGCGCGCGACGGGACCAGGCGCGCTTGGCCGCGGCTCGCTGCTTTCTTACTCCTGGAGCGCGGAGCTCGCCGCCGCTCGGGCCTCGCCAGCCCCGCCCCCGGGAGGCCCCGCCCCGGCCCCGGGTGCCCGCGCAAGCCGCACACAGACGCCGCCAGGGTGAGCACACGAGCGGACTCAGACGCGCAGGGACACGCAGCAGTGCTGACACGACCGAGGCACACACCGTGGGCATCCATAGACAATGCGCGCTAGGGTCTCCCTTTTCCTAAGCTGCAAGGCTTTGGGCAGCGTAGGGAACCTGCAACTTCAAGGACACATGTGACCCTCTAGGTCCCCAAGTGGGCCCCAGGACCAAATCCAAACTTAACAGAGCAAATCCATTTGTTTTACAAAATTTGTACTCAGTCAAAAAGCCCCACTCAAGGATCCAGAAGGCCATATGTGGCCCCAAGGCCACAGGTTCCCACCCCTGCGTCTGGGTTCTGCCGTCTCTGCTGCTGTGGCCTTCTCCTGCACACCCCAGCCCTTGGGAGCCAGAAGGGAGTCACTCGGCTATGTGACCCAAACCCCCCAGCAGGGATGTTGCTGAGCATCCCTGGAGCCAGGCCTCAGAGAACCCAAATTTCAAAGCACAGGCCCTGGCTGCACCTCAGCTGGGCCGGAAGAGAGGAAAGTGTCTGGGGAACTGGACATGGGTCCTGAAGGACTGACCAACAGGGATTGGAAGGGCCTTAGGGTTGAACTTAGAAAGGAGACAGCACCTTGGAGGGGACAGAAGACTGAAGAACTTGAGGGAAAGCTTCTTAGGGGTACAAATCCCTACCCAGCTGGGCTTCTGGGAGGAATCGGGGAAGCAGTTGGTCAGGCTTGTTGAATGAGGCCTCTTGGGCCCTATTGTTGTTTTGTACAAGAGGGGTAGGGAACCCAGTGGGCAGTGGGGACACAGTTGACAAGCCAGGGCTCATGGGCCTAGGAGCTTAGCTAGGCCCCAACTAGAGAAGAGGGACCCCAGGGGCATGCTAACCTCCCTTAGATGAGATTCAGGAGAGCCTGGCTCTGCCCTCCTAAGATGCCTTCCAGAATAGCCATCACCTCTCCCAGCCCTTTCTCAGCCCTGGTGTGCATGCATGGGGGCAGGGGTGTTTCCAGGATGTCCTTCCCACCCTGTTCTAGAGGATGCTCAGCAGGGAGGAATGACGGACTCAATGGTTTTCCTTCCTCCCTTTCTGGCAGGTGAGACACTGTGGGGCCCTGAGTGTGGCTGGAGCTCAACTTTGCCTAAAAAAGGAAGCTAAGCCAGAGGAGCTGGCGGCAGGAACAAGCAAGAACTGTGTCCCTGCCGCCCGCCGGGTCCCCCACCCCCCCTTGCCGGGAATCTTGGCAGTGACGGTGCTGGCTCCACTCCACAAACCTCAGGCCTCAGCTGGGACCAAAAACTGGCTAGCCTGGTGGAGAAGCAGTGGGCATGGACCCCCCGAGTCCAAGGGGTGCCATCCAGAGGGCCTCAACTGGCCCCTGGCCCCCAGCACACCAGGGGCGCTGAGGTGGCAGCAGCTGGGGAGTCTGGGGTCCAGTGGAGTGCTGACCAGGATTGTGGGAAGCATGCCCAGGGAAACAGCTCAGGGAGCTGGGCCATAGGGCAGAGCTGCTCACCCCAGCACTCCTGCACCTCAGCACCCAGTCATACCTCAGCCTTCTGGGCTGATGCGGAAGTTTCCGTCACTTCTGGAAAAAGTGAGCGGGTCTTCTTGGCGGTGACTCAGGGCCTCAAGGAAGCATCCGCCCTCTTCCCTCCAGCTTGGCCACCAGGAAAGGAACAGCGGGAGGCCCAGCCTCTACCCAGAGCTGGCCATCTAGCCACCTGCTCTGTTCTAGAGCTCAGAGTCCCTCCTGCTGCTTTCTTAGAGACCCTCCCCATCTATTCCATCCCTGTTTCTAGCAGCACAGCAAGACTCATTCTCCCTATCAGGATCCCCACTCCCAGAGCAGAGACATGGTAGGCAGAAGGTCGCAGGTAAGGTGGGGTCAGCCAAGGGTATAGTAGTTAGGGTCAGGGCTGGGCTTGAGGTAGACGCCTGTGGAAGCACAAATATATTGGTCCGGAAGCCTCTTCTGAAGGGAGACAGGCCCAGGACAAGGGAAGCAGGGCTGTCCCCAGAGCAAGATCACAGTGGGATCCTGGCTTCAGCCCTCTACCCCCCAGGCATAGCCCCTGTCTCATTCTGGCATTTTGGGGACCGTAGAAGAGGAAGTGGCCCTTTGTGGCTACTGCTGCCCTGCCCCCCACAGCCTTGGCCCATGTCTGGGTGTCCCTGCACCTCACTTCCTGGACTGCCTGTCTGTGGGCAAGCAGGTGGGGGGGGCGTTCCAGGAAACCCAAGGACACTGCTCCCAGCCAGACACTGCTCCTGGCCCCACCCATTCTGCAGGAATCCTCCCTCCTCCCCCCTCCAGGCTTTTGCAGAGAAGAAGGGCCTTTTGTCCCTGTCTGGCTGTGGTCATGTTGACCTCAGGGAAAAGGGCAGCTCCTGGGGCCTCCCACTCCACCCTTGACCCCAGCTAAGGGCAGTGTCCCCACCCTCCAGCACTACCAGACTAGGAGGGGGCTGGGCAGTGGTCCTGCTAGCAAAGATATGCCTCTACTTTTACCCTGAGTAGGACAGGGACCCATAAGACCAGGGGGAATGCAGGCGCTACTGCTATCCCCAGGCAGAGGGATAGCAAGAGCCAAGACCTGGGGGGGGCTGGGACCTGGTGGTGGTATGTGAGGGCTCGAAGGGGTCTGGGCTGAGACAAAGTGGGGGCCTCTGGCCACAGGGAGGTGCTGCCCAGGCAGGCTGTGCAAGGACTGGGCTGAGGTCCATTCTTAGGGACACCAGCCAAACAGCCAGAGGTTGCACTAAGGGGTGAGGTGGGAGCCAGAGAGACAGGTGCCCAGAATGCTGAATAGTATCCTTTCCTGAGTGGGCCTCTAGCTTTGGTCCCCTCTGCTGGCACACCTTTCTGTGGAAGAGAGGTGACCACCATCCCCTGCCCCTCCCCAGGAAGGAGCCAGGCAGGCTTAGCCACCCCCTGTACAGGGGCCTGGGTGGGGAAGTGGGGAGCATTTCCCCTGGGTGAGGAGGTGGGGAGCAGTCAAAACCTCATCAGAGGGTGGAGTAGAAGGGTTCCAGCCCTCAGCAACAGCCCACCCACCCTGGCTCTGATACTGCCACCCACCCCATGGCCAACCCACATGCCCAGGCTGGTAGGACAGAGCTGGCCAAGGCATGAGCTGCTCATGGCTGCTGAGAGTGCCTGTGGCACTGGAACTCCTAGGAAAGGCCTCTGAGTGAGCAGGTGAGCTCAGGCTGGGTAGGAGCCTAGTAGAAACCAGTGTCCTCACCTGTGAGGTGGGGTCAACACCTTCACCCCAGGATGGGGAACAGAGGGGCATGTGCACACCCCAGGCTCCCTGTACAGGGCAGGGGCCTCGGCTACTTCAGAAAGAAGTGCATTGCCCAAAGTGGAGGTCTGTAGCAGACTCCATATGGGCCAATGGGGAGCAAGGCTGAAGGGGAGCTTCTGGACCTCAACCTGGGGGAAGAACTCTGCGGAGTGCCCTCAGAACCAGGACTGGGCCCTGAAGGAGAGGGCTTCTGGCCAGGTCTCCATGGTGGGCAAAATTTGGGAGACGGGCTTGTGTTATCCAGGTGGGTCCTGCCCATGCAGGGGATCGAAGTCTTGAGAAGGGGAACTTTGTGACGAGAGGGACCCTAATACTTTGAGAGTCCCTGGTTGCTCAGGGCCCTAACTTGTTTCTGGCACTCTGACAGCTTCTGACCTCACCACACAAACTCCTGCCTTTCTAACTGGCCTGATCCCTTTGGCCAGCCTGGTCTGTGCCCTCCAGACTATTCTATCATCCCCTAAAAGCAGATCCCTATGCCCCATCATGCACCTCCCACAGCCCCATGGGTGTTCCTTTGTGGGTGGGTTGAATAGGCTGGAGTTGCCCTGCCTTCCACATCCCTACAGGGCCTTCGGCAGCCCTAGGCAGCAGAGAACACCTTTAAAAGTGGCTGCCTGAGGCAGCTGTGGTGGACACAGTTCCCTGCCCACAGACAGCAGGGAGCTGGTCTCTTCACTCCACCTTCCCAACCCCCCCAGGTCCAGATGTTGTTTTGATGACTCTGGGGCCAAGGGCTTCCCAAGAGAGCCCTCATCTTTAATCCCTGGTGTTGACCAGAGCCTACGCATCCCAGCAGAGGGGGAAGGAAGGCAGTCTCAGCCCAGGGAAACAGCTTGGCCACTGGCCCAGCTCCTGTCTGACCAGGAAAGGCATCAGAGTTGGACCCAGATGAAGGCTGGAAAACCCCAAGCCTCTTGCTGGACTTAGCAGGACTTGACTCAACCACACACTGGATTCTCCTCAAGGCCTGACCTTTGCCCTGCTGGCAATGTGGTGTACTAGATCCTATGAAAGGCCTTTCAGCTACAACTAGATTCTGGATGAATCACAATAAACATACATTTTTTTTATTTTTGAGACAGACTCTCACTTTGTCGCCTTTGGTAGAGTGTCGTGGCATCACAGCTCACAGCAACCTTCAACTCTTGGGCTCAAGTGATTCTCTTGCCTCAGCCTCCCTAGTGGCTGGGACTTCAGGTGTCGGCCACAACACCCAGCTATTTTTTTTTTTTTAAAGACAGAATTTCATTTTGTCGCCCTCGGCTTTTTTTTGTTGCAGTTTGGCTGGAGCTGTGTTCAAACCCACAACCCTCCATATATGGGGCGGGCGCCCTACTCAATGAGCCGCAGGCGCCGCCCTATTTTTATTTTTACTTATTTTTTTTTATTTTTTTTTGTAGAGAGAGAATCTCACTTTATTGCCCTTAGTAGAGTGCTGTGGCTTCACAGCTCACAGCAACCTCCAATTCCTGGGCTTAGGCGATTTTCTTGCCTCAGCCTCCTGAGTAGCTGGGACTACAGGCGCCTGCCACAACGCCCAGCTATTTTTTGTTGCAGTTTGATTGGGGCCTGGTTTGAACCCGCCACCCTCGGTATATGGGGCCGGAGCTCTACTCACTGAGCCACAGGCACCGCCCTATTTTTTTAATATTTTTTTATTTAGCAGGCCCAGGCTGTGATTGAACTCACCAGCCCCAGAGCATGTGCCTGGCACCCTAACCACTGAGCCACAGGCGCCCAGCCTATGCAGCTATTTTTAGAGACAGGGGTCTTGCTCTTTCTCAGGCTGGTCTTGAACCTTTGAGCTCAAGTAATCCACCTGCCTCGGCCTCCTAGAATTCTAGGATTACAGGTGTGAGCCACTGCTCCTGGCCTAAACATACATTTTTAATAGGTTGCTGGGCTTGAAAAAGTTAATATCTCCAAGGCCCCCCAAATTAAACATCAGAAACAAGTAAATAAGCAAAGAGAATAGTGAACAGAGATCCAGGTATTCCCTGGACATATACAGGGTTGGATAGCCAGCCTGAAATGGGGCATAGGGGGTCGCTTTGCATGAGGGGCACAAACCAGGAGCCCTCTGTGCCCTTTAGGGGCCCAGACTGGTTGTGCCATGAAAACAGGGGTCATCTCTGAAGGGAAGATCTCTGTCTCATGACCTCAGAATTGTCACAGATACAGGCTGACAATGAAAAGTTGCCAAACTGCCAGGTGCAGCTCATAACTGTAATCTTAGCACTCTGGGAAGCTGAGATAGTTGGATTGCCTGAGCTCACAAGGTTCAAGACCAGCCTGAGCTAGAGTGAGACCTTGTCTCTAAAAATAGCTGGGCATTGGCAGGCGCCTGTAGTCCCGGCTACTTGGGAGGCTGAGGCAAGAGAATCACTTGAGCCCAGGAGTTGGAGGTTGCTGTGAGCTGTGACTCCACAGCACTCTACCGAGGATGACAAAGTGAAACTGTCTCAAAAAAAAAAAAAAAATCTGAGGAATAAAACATAAGTTTTATTCATTTACTTTTTTTTTTTTTTTTGAGACAGAGCCTCAAGCTGTCACCCTGGATAGAGTGCTGTGACATCACAGCTCACAGCAACCTCCAATTCCTGGGCTCAAGCAAGTCTCCTGCCTCCGCCTCCCAAGTAGCTGGTACTACAGGTGCCCACCACAACGCCCGGCCATTTTTTGGTTGCAGCCATCATTGTTGTTTGGCAGGCCCGGGCTGGATTTGAACCCGCCAGCTCAGGTGTACGTGGCTGGCGCCTTAGCCTGTTGAGCCACAGGCGCCGAGCCTACTTTTTTTTTTTTTTTGAGACAGAGTCACACTCTGGTCTTGAAGAGCTCAAGCAATCCACCCATCTTGGCCTCCCAGAGTCCTAGGATTATATTTACTTATTTTTTGAGACAGAGTCTCACTCTGTCACCCAGGCTGGAGTGCAGTGGTGACCCAACCACACACTGTATTCTCCTGGAGCTTCAAACTCCTGGATTCAAGTGATCCTCCTGTCTCAGCCTCCTGAGTAGCTGGGACTACAGGCAAGTGCTGTCACCCCCAACTAAATTTTCTATTTACGTATTCCTTCTTCTTCTTCTTTTTTTTTTTTTTTTTTGATACAGAGTCTTACCTTATCACCCTCGGTAGAGTGCTGTGGCATCACAGCTCACAGCAACCTCCAACTCCTGGGCTTAGGTGATTCTCTTGCCTCAGCCTCCAGAGTAGCTGGGACTTACAGGCACCCACCAGAAGGCCCAGCTAATTTTTTGTTGCAGTTTGGCCGGGACTGGGTTTGAACCCGCCACCCTCGGTATATGGAGCCAGTGCCCTACCGGGCCACAGGCGCCACCCTGTATTCATTCTTTTATTTATTTATTTTTATTATTTTTTTGTTGTTGTTGAGACAGAGTCTCACTTTATCACCCACGGTAGAATGCCGTGGCATCACACAGCTCACAGCAACCTCCAACTCCTGGGCTTAGGCGATTCTCTTGCCTCAACCTCCCGTGTAGCTGGGACTACAGGCGCCCGCCACAACGCCTGACTATTTTCCTGTTTTGCAGTTCAGCAGAGGCCAGGTTTGAACTCACTACCTTTGGTATATGGGACTGGCGCCCTACTCACTGAGCCACAGGCGCTGCCCCATTCTTTTACTTAGAAATGGGATCCTCAGGCTTGGCGCCTGTGGCTCAAGTGGCTAAGGCGCCAGCCACATACACCCGAGCTGGCCGGTTCGAATCCAGCCCGGGCTCTCCAAACAACCATGAGGGCTGCAACCAAAAAATAGCTGGGTGTTGTGGCAGGCACCTGTAGTCCCAGCTACTTGGGAGGCAGAGGCAGGAGAATCGCTTGAGCCCAGGAATTGGAGGTTGCTGTGAGCTGTGATGCCACAGCTCTCTACCCAGGGTGACAGCTTAAGGCTCTGTCTCAAAAAAAAAAAGAAAAGAAATGGGATCTCAACCTCCGGGTCTCAAGTGAGCATCACACCGTGGCCTCCCAAAGTGCTAAGATTATAGAGCCACTCTGCTCAGCCAAATATAATTTTTGGATATATTAATATAATGACTTAAAATTAATTGGATGAATTAGCAGATTAGACCCAGATTAGTGAGTTGGAAGGGGAAGATGAAGAGATTGCCCAGAATCTGGCACAGAAAGACAAGGAGACAGAAAATGCAAGCAGAGATTATCAATGGAGTGAAAGAGTAAAGTGAAGAATTTAGGAAAAATTGAAGAGACAATAGAACATTTTCCAGATCTGATGGAAGGTATGGACCTGCAGAAACAAGAAACACCAAGTGTATACCAAGCAGTATAAATAGGAACACATCCACACCTGAGAATACACTGCTGAAACCCTAGAACACTAAGGACAAAGTGAAGATCTTCAAATTATCCAGACAGAGAAGACCAAGCTTTTACGCAAGTGCCTGTCCAACTGTGAAGTCTGGACACAGGCCCACCTCTGCCCTGCCCCGCGCACAGGGTGAACTCTCATCGTGGTCTCAGAGAGTCCTGCGGTCGCTGGCCTCCACGAACTTCTGTAGCCCAAGGGCGTTGGGCCAGACCAGTGTGCCTGACCCCCAAGCGAGCCAGTCCCGGCACTAGCTGGAGGTCCGGGGTCTGACAGCGCAGGAATGCAAGGAAGCCTCTTGTGACCGTCACCTCCCCAGAGCTTTCCTGGAGCTTCGCAGCAGGAAAAGAGGTGCGGGGGTGGGGGCCGGGGAGTCGGCCACCCTGGTGGGTGCAGTCCGGTGCCATCTCGCGGCCACTACGGGCCCTGCGCTCCTGGCCACGAAGTAGGCGCAGACTGTCCGGTCCACCCTGGACGCGGACGCTGCCCGGCCTGGGCCACATGGTGGGGGTCCGACGAGGGGCCTTGGGTGGCCTTGAGATCCCTTGAAGAAGCCTCGGGGGTCACACCCAGGCGCAGAGCTGCTCCTCCCTAGCGGGGAGGCGGTCAGCCAGCTCTGGTTCGCTGGACCCCGGGCGGCAGCGGGAGGGGGTTCGAGTTGCGGGCGGCAGCAGCGGGCGGAGGTGCCGGGCCAGGCGGGCGCGGGCGGCCGAGGCGAGCACCAGCAGCGGCGGCAGCGAGAGGAAGCCGAGCACGATGAGCGCAGCGGCGCCGTGGTCCGAGAGCAGCGCGCGGCACCGGGGGCCGGGGGCCGGGTGGACCTGGGAAGCGAGCAGTAGGGCTGTCAGGCCGGAGGGGAGGGGCGAGGGGACCGAAGGAAGAGGAAGGGATGCAAGCCTAGGGTGCGGAAGAGGGGATGCAGGCCCAGGGAATGGTGGGACCGTGCTGGGCGGCTGGGGCGGGGTGGGATGGGGTGGGGAGAGATGAGGCAGGACTGGGCCCTTGTAGGGGGCCGTGCGGGGACAGTGCGCGGCCTGGAGCCAGGCCTTAGCCAGGCAGTGCTGAGGTTTGAGCAGGACATCTGCAACCCAGAGGTTAAATGGCTCATATAAAGGTCCCTTGAGGAGGGGCTCCCCCACTCCATTTTCGCGTCCCTCTTCTGCTCTCTCATGGCTCTTCCCACGTTGGCATCTGATCCTGAGCCCCTGCTGGCAGTCACCAGCTAGCACCACCTTCTGCTCACAGCCCCATGCCTGCCTAGGGTGTATCTGCCCCCACCCTCCCTGTCCCAGATCAGGCTATACCCCAGTCCACAGGTGGGGAAACCCAGGGCAGGACAAGAGAGATCAGGGAGGGGCTGTGGTGTGTGAAATCTGACATTCTTTTTTTCTTTTCTCTCTCTCTCTTTTTTTTTTTTTTTGAGACAGTGTCACTTTGTCGCACTTAGTAGTGTGCCATGGCATCATAACTCACAGTAACCTCAAACTCCTGGGCTTAAGTTATTCTCTTGCCTCAGCCTCCCAAGTAGCTGGGACTACAGGCGCCTGCCACAAGCCTGGCTATTTTTAGAGATGAGGTCTAGCTCAGGCTGGAACCTGTAAACTGAGGCAATCCACCTGCCTCCCCCTCTCAAGTGCTGAGATTACAGGCGTGAGCCACCGTGCCCAACCGAAATCTGACATTCTCATCTTTTCTTATTGGAATCTCCCTGCTCTCCCCGCCAACTCTTCCCCTCTGGCTGTCCAGGCCCTGGTGGCCCCTGGTACAAGGCCGGGAGGCCTGGAAGAAGGGAAAGAGCTGTCCTTTGGGTCCCAAACAAAAGCCCTTCTTTGGCTGTGGCCAGATGGGCGTTCCTGGCAGAGGAAGGGGTCCCCGGGGAGAGGCAAACATGTCCCCAAGACATGGGGGGTAATGCTGGAGGGAGGCAGATGTGCTTTTAGCCCGAGAGGCCCTGAACTTCCACAGGACCCCCGCTCCCCGGACTTGCAGGTCTTACCCTGGAGTGGCACAGGAATCCCAGGTAGACGATGCCTGCGGCAGGAAGCAGGAGCAGCAGGGACACAGTCATTGGCAGGAGCAGGTGCAGCAGGAGCCTGGCCAGGGCCTGGCCAGGCAACAGCAGGGGCCCCATGCCTAGAGCAATCAGGCCTGGCCATCCTGGGCATGTCATGGCTGAGGCCTGGTGATCTCGAGGTCTTCGGCGCAGCATGGGTGTCGTGTCCGAGGAGCCCCTTCCCTCATCTTCGTCTGTCTCCTCCTGCTCACTCATCTTGGGCCAGCTGGGCCTGTGGGTTCCAGGTGCACAAGTGGCAGGACTGATGCTCCCCAGGGTCAGACCAGAGACCCTGCAGCTCTCCCCAGGCTGCACCTCATCTGAATCCAAGCAACTAGATAGTGGACTCTGGCCCAGGTAGATCCAGCCCTGACAGTCTCCAGAGCCACACTCCTGAGTCGGTTTCTCACACTGCCAGGCTGGGTGTCCCTCTGCCAGGCGACTGCAGCTCTGTGCCTGGCCAGTCTTCCCCAGTCAGCTCCTGTGTATTCTGGTCAGGCCTTGCACAGCTGTCCCGATGGCACTGACGCCCTCCCTCCTGGTCCCACCCCACCCCCCGGTGCCTGGTGCCCAGCTCCCTCACACATCTTGACTCTGACAATGGCTCTGTCAGCAGAGGCCACCCTAAGGCTGGTCACCCAGACCTAGTCCCTGCTGCTCCCTTCATCCTGGGTAAAACAGGGAGGATCCCAGGTGCCTACATTGAGGACAAGACAGTGAGAGGACCACTCAGTCCATTCTGAACTATTACATAAATGTAATAGCAGATTTTCAGATGATGGGAGCATGTATCCCATTACTCCAAGTGAAGGGACAAAATCATTTCCAGGCGATCCAAAAACCCCAACCAATTTCCCCAAATATTACTAAAATACCTTAACACCTAATAGTCTGCCAGGGTTTTCTTACACACACACACAGAGAACATTCTAAACAAGGGGTCCTCAAACTTTTTAAACAGGGGGCCAGTTCACTGTCCCTCAGACCGTTTGAGGGCTGGACTATAGTTAAAAAAAAAAACTATGAACAAATTCCTATGCACACTGCACATATCTTACTTTGAAGTAAAAAAACAAAACAGGGGTGGCACCTGTGGCTCAAAGGAGTAGGGCACAGGCCCCATATACCGGAGGTGGTTGGTTCAAACCCAGCCCCGGCCACAACTGCAAAAAAAAAAAAAAAAAAAAAAAAGGGAACAAATACAAATACAATATTTAAAATGAGGGGGTGGTGCCTGTGGCTCAGTGAGTAGGGCACTGGCCCCATATACCGAGGGTGGTGGGTTCAAACCCATCCCCGGCCAAAGTGCAATAAAAAAATAGCTGGGTGTTGTGGTGGGTGCCTGTAACCCAGCTACTCGGGAGGCTGAGGCAAGAGGTTGCTGTGAGCTGTGAAGCCACAGCACTCTTCCGAGGGTTAATAAGTGAGACTCTGTCTCAAAAAAAAAAAAAAAAAATTTAAAATGAAAAAAAAGGTGCCCCCTATGTGCAAAAAAAAAAAAAAGACCTCCTAACTTCAGGAAAAAAAGGCCCCCCTTAACCACAAAAAAAGGCCCTACTAACTGCAAAATAAAAAAAAAAATAGACCTCCTAACTTCAAAAAAAAATAAATCCTAACTTGTTCTTACCTCAGTCCTCAGGCAGCAGCAGGCTCTGCACAGGCAAGCTCATGACTCATCCAATCACAAGTCTCAGTCTCACCAGAGACTGAGAGGAGGAATTGAGAGACAGAGAGAAGGAGGGGAGTTGGAGAGTGCAGTGAACATTCCACACATGCCCACTGCAGCCAGGAGGAGTCAGCTGTTAAGCAGGACAGGCAGCAGCGGGCTATAGTTTGAGGACCCCTGTTCTAAACCATTGACATAAGTAATTGGCACTTAATGAGTAGGTTGTCTGGGTTTTAGCTTTATCCCTCTGACGTTTCCTTTCATATGTATTCTAGGCCTCCCAAGCCCACCACCTATGAAGGGGGACAGCCCTAGTACTCAGCATGTAACATGCCTTGTCGGGACAGGATAGCTCTCTTGTGGTGACTTGCAGACAGTTCAATTGTTTTCACTGGTAACAAGATCTTACAGTGGCTGGTTTTTTTTTTTTATTCAGATAGTTAATTTGGGGTAAAAAAAGTTGCAAAGCATCTGAATCAAAGCCCACATCTGTATCCATTCATCAAGCACTGTGCCCTGCCAGGGTATGCCAGCCTCTAGACCAGCGGTTCTCAACCTGTGGGTCGAGACTGTATTAAAGGGCTGTGGTATTAGGAAGGTTGAGAACCACTGCTCTAGGCAAACGTACCAGGGCACTGACGACCTGCCTCAGGACACTTCACCCTCTGGAGTCTGGGGCCTTGGGAGGGGTGGAGGAAATGGGGGGGATGGCACCAAGGTTGCACTGTTTCTCAGTGAACCCCAGTACTCAGTAGCAAGGATAGGGGGGCCAGCCTCTCCTGTCTGGACTCTGGGCATGTGGCTTGGTCTGACACTGGGGAGTGGGAAGGGGCCCTTAGAGACATCTATCTGGGCCAAGGCCACAGGCAGTTTCCTGGAGGAGGAGGGGAGAAGAGGGATGCAATGGCTTCAGCCCCAGACCCAGGCCCATGGCTGGACTTGGGGTGGCTCAGGCTCCCAGGAGTGTTCACTGTTCTGGCAGCTCCAGCCTTCTCTACTCTGGCAAGTACTGAGTGAGGGCAACAGATTAGATCCAAACCTGATGGTCCTGAATTTACCCACCAAGAGGGCGCATCAGGAGTTCTCTGTGAATTGGGTGTCCCCACTGTGTTAGATTTTGCATTTGTGTTTTCGGTATCCCTGAATCACAGGATCAAACCAATGGCCATGGCTGTTTATGTCTCCCCTACCGCCCAGGGCCCTACTCTGAGTCACCTCCTGACTTTCCCACACTTCCAGACAGTGTCCCCTTGCCAAGTCACCCAGGACTGTGCAGCATGGCCAGCTGGAATTCTTCAAACTAGCCCATCCGAGGCTGTTCACCCTGCTCTGCATTTTCCACAGAAAACTCAATAGGCCTCAGTTCCTTCTCACTCCTTCTGCCACTGGGCCAAAAACAGGTGCTTCGGCTCGGTGCTTGTGGCTGAAGCGGCTAAGGCGCCAGCCACATACACCAGAGCTGGCGGGTTCGAATCCAGCCCAGGCCTGCCAAACAACAATGACAGCTGCAACCAAAAAAAAAGCCAGGTGTTGTGATGGGTGCCTGTAGTCCCAGCTACTTGGAAGGCGGAGGCAGGAGAATCACTTGAGCCCAGGAGTTGGAGGTTGCTGTGAGCTGTGATGCCACAGCACTCTACCCAGGGCGACAGCTTGAGGCTCTGTCTCAAAAAACAAAAAACAAACAAAAAAACCCCCCCAAAAACCAGATGCTTCCCTGAGTGGCCGTTCGGGGTACAGTGTGGTAAGGCAGTTCCCAGGTCCTGTGGGGAACTATTAAGTCAGAAGAATCTTCTCCTAGTGGCATTAGCTTCTCCATGTCTCCACTCATTCACTCCACAGATTAGAAATCGCACAAGCGGTTCGGCACCCACAGCTTAGTGAGTAAGGCGCCAGCCACATACACCCAAGCTGGCGGGTTGAAGCCTGGCCTGGGCCTGCTAAACGACAATGACAACTGCAACCAAAAAATAGCCGGGCATTGTGGCGGGCGCCTGTAGTCCAAGCTACCCTGGAGACTGAGGCAAGAGAATTGCTTAAGCCCAAGAGTTTGAGGTTGCTGTGAACTGTGATGCCATGGCACTCTACCGAGGGCAACATAGTAAAACACTGTCTCAAAAAAAAAAAAGGAAAGAAAGAAAGAAATCGCACAGTATGGCAGAGCCAGGAGGACAGTCGTCTGCAACAGCCCTATTTTTTTTTTTTTTTTTTTTTTGTAGAGACAGTGTCTCACTTTATCGCCCTCAGTAGAGTGCCGTCACGTCACACAGCTCACAGCAACCTCTAACTCCTGGGCTTAGGCGATTCTCTTGCCTCAGCCTCCCGAGTGGCTGGGACTACAGGCGCCTGCCACAACGCCCGGCTATTTTTGTTTTGTAGTTCGCCCAGGCCAGGTTTGAATCCACCACCTTCGGTATATGGGGCCAGCGCCCTACTCAATGAGCCATAGGCGCCTCCCCCTATTTTTGTATCTTATAAAAAATCATGACAGGGAAGCACCTGTGGCTCAGTGGATAGGGTGCCAGCCCCATATACCAAGGGTAGCGGGTTCGAACCCAGCCCTGGCCAAAGTGCAACAAAAAATTTGGGAAGCTGAGGCAAGAGAATCGCCTAAGCCTAAGAGCTAGAGGTTGCTGTGAGGTGTGATGCCATAGGATCCTATAGAGGATGATAAAATGAGACTCTAAAAAATAAAAAAATAAAAAAATAAAGGAAAGAAAATCATGGCTACCATGATTTCATTTAAATATAATGCATAGGTTTTTTTTTTTTTCTTTCTTTGGCAGGACCCCATAGGTGACAGTGATTTTCTGGTTGGTTGGTTGTTTTTTTTTTTTTTGAGGCCATCTCACTCTGTCTCCCAGGCTAAAATGCCCTGGCATCAGCCCAACTCACAGCTACCTCAAATTCCTGGGTCCAAGGAATCCTCCTCCTTCCCGCCCACCCCAGGGCATGCTTTTCCTTGCGGTCTCAACCGCTGTCTGAGCACAGTGAGGTACCAGGGTCTGGCCATTTCCACCCAATAGATTTCCCTAACAGGTAGACATTGCTTCATATCTATTGGGTTAGGTTTCCCAACTGAGGGTCTCCTCAGACTATAGACAATACGTCTCTGTATTTCTTTTCTTTCTTTTTCTTTTCTTTTTTTTTTTTTTGAGATAGAGTCTTACTATGTCGCCCTCAGCAGAGTGCAGTGGCATTACAGCTCACAGCAACCGCAAACTCTTGGGCTTAAGTGATTCTCTTGCCTCAGCCTCCCAAGTAGCTGGGACTACAGACGCTCACCACAACACCTGGCCAAGCTGTTGTTGTTTTTTTTTTTTTTTGGTTGTAGTTGTCATTATTGTTTGGCAGGCCCAGGTTGGATTCGAACCTGTCAGCTCCGGTGTATGTGGCTCGTGCCCTAACTGCTGACTTACATGTACATGCACTGAGCCACATCTCTGTATTTCTTTTTTTTGAGACAGAGCTTCAAGCTTTCACCCTGGATAGAGTGTCGTGGCATCACAGCTCACAGCAACCTCCAATTCCTGGGCTCAAGCGAGTCTCTTGCCTCTGCCTCCCAAGTAGCTGGTACTACAGGCGCCCGCCACAATGCCCGGCCATTTTTTGGTTGCAGCCATCATTGTTGTTTGGCGGGCCCGGGCTGGATTCGAACCCGCCAGCTCAGGTGTACGTGGCTGGCGCCTTAGCCTGTTGAGCCGCTGGCGCCGAGCCTATTTATTTATTTTTTTTGAGACAGAGCCTCAAGCTGTCACCCTGGATAGAGTGCCATGGCATCACGGCTCACAGCAACCTCCAACTCCTGGGCTCAAGTGATTCTCCTGCCTCTGCCTCCCAAGTAGCTGGGACTACAGGCGCCTGCTACAACGCCTGGCCATTTTTTTGTTGCAGCCATCATTGTCATTTGTCAGGCCCGGGCTAGATTTGAACCCGCCAGCTCAGGTGTACATGGCTGGCGCCTCAGTCCGTTGAGCCACAGGTGCCGAGCCAATCATAGTTATTTTAAATTCCCTGTTTGATATTTCCAATATCTGGATCATTTCTAAGTCTGGTCCTATTGATTACTTTGCCTCTTTTTTTTTTTTGAGACAGAGTCTCAAGCTGTTGCCTTGCGTAGAGTGCTGTGGCGTCATAGCTCACAGTAACCTCCAACTCTTACACTTAAGTGATCCTCTTGCCTCAATTTTTCTATTTTTAGTAGAGACGGTGTCTCGATTTCGCTCAGGCTGGTCTTGAACTCATGAGCTCCAGCAATCCACCTGCCTTGGCCTCCCAGAGTGCTAGGATTATAGGCGTGAGCCACTGCGCCCAAGCCCTGATTACTTCACCTCTTGATAGTGGGTTGTTTCGCTTGCTTTTTTGTGTTGCTTGAGGAGGGTGGATAGCCTGAGCTCAGGAGTTAGGGTCCAGTTTGTTACTGATTGCGAGACATAGCATATAGAACAGTGGAAATTGAGGTGTGTAGGCTGTTAGTACAGAAGTTTAAGTCCATTAATCAGGAGTTGAGTTGTGCTTGGGTTTCATTGTTGCTAGGGTTACCTTAGGTACACCAACAACTTCAAATTCCTCTGGTGTTTTCTTGCCAGCTTAAGATGATTTGCTGGAGGGAAGTTTTTTCTCAATATTTATGCTCCACCCTCAGCTTTAGGCCTTTCTTTCGCACCTCTGCCTCAGTCCACAGCCTTAGTTGTGGAGCACTGTTCTTGGGTGTAGGCTAACTTGGTGATGAGAAGCAGGAGGTTTCTCTGGTGTCGTGGTTCAGCCTCAGTCTCAGGCAGACCCTTGTTTCTTTGGGTCTCAGGGGTGTATTTCTCTGGGTGATTCTGCTGCTTCTTCAGAGGTAAGATACTTCTAATGGTCTTGGCCAGAATTTCCTACCCCTCTTCTGGGCATAGAGGATTTTTTTCCTTTTACTCTGGTGCAGGGCATAGAGGATTTTTTTCCTTTTACTCTGGTGCAGCCACTTTGGGAGTGACAGAGTTTACTGCTCTTTCCCCAGGGGTTTATAATTTTTATTCTTGCAAGGTGAAGGATCTTCATATCTTTCCTCCTCCAGGCCAGCCTTTGAGAGAGGCTTTTTCTGATCTTCTGTCCAGTATTTCTTGTGAACACTCACTGAAGTCTGTGGAGAAAAACCTCTGAGTGTCTGGCTCCTGCTAACCAGTATTTGACATTTGGTAATTTGCTAAAATTGTACCTGAATTCTTTTCACTCTCCTGAATGATAGGTATTGTTGTTCTCCCATTGCCATAGGAAAGGTAGAGCTTGTATCTCTCTGTCATTGGAGGTAGCTCCTCCATCTTTCCATCAGGTAGCTCCAATTAGGTAGTTTCAGTCTAGTTGGTTACCCTCAGCTTCCTTTTTTTTTTTTTTTTAATTGAGACAGAGTCTCACTTTGTCACCCTTGGTAGAGTGCTGTGGCGTCATAGCTCACAGCAACCTCCAACTCTTGGGCTTAAGCGATTCTCTTGCCTCAGCTTCCCAAGTAGCTGGGATTATAGGCACCTGCCACAACACCCAGCTATTTTTTTGTTGTTGTTGTCATTGTTTAGCTGGCCTGGGCTGGTTTTGAACCCCCCCAGCCCTGGTGTATGTGGCTGGCATCCTAACCACTGAACTACAGAAGCCGAGCCAGCTATTTTGTTTTTGTTTAGCAGGCCTGGGCTGGGTTCGAACCTACCAGCCCTGGAGCATGTGACTGGTACCTCATGTGTAGCTCACAGTTCACTGAGCTACAGGCACCCAGCCTAACCTCTGCTTTCTGATAGCTTCAAGAAAAATTATGGTTTTATGGGGCGGCGCCTGTGGCTCAGTCAGTAAGGCGCTGGCCCTATATACTGAGGGTGGTGGGTTCAAACCCAGCCCCAGTGGAACTGCAATAAAAAAATAGCCAGGCATTGTAGTGGGCACCTGTAGTCCCAGCTACTCGGGAGGCTAAGGCAAGAAAATCGCCTAAGCCCAGGAGTTGGAGGTTGCTGTGAGCTGTGTGACGCCATGGCACTCTACTGAGGGTGATAAAGTAAGACTCTGTCTCTACAAAAAGAAAAAAAATTATGGTTTTATGGATTATCTAGCTTTTTTTGTCATTGGAGTGAGAGTGGTGCCTTCCCCAGCTTTCTACATCTTTCTGCATCTTCAGTGGGAACTAGAAGTTGAGAATTTTTCATTTTTATTTTATTTTACTTTATTTTATTTTTTTAGAGACAGAGTCTCATTTTATCACCCTCAGTAGAGTGCGGTGGCGTCACAGCTCACAGCAACCTCCAACTCCTGGGCTTAGGCGATTCTCCTGCCTCAGCCTTCTAAGTAGCTGGAACTACAGGAGCCTACCACAAAGCCCAGCTATTTTTTTGTTGCAGTTTGGCTGGGGCTGGGCTTGAACCCACTACCCTCGGTATATGGGGCCAGTGCCCTACCCACTGAGCCACAGGTGCCTCCTGGATTTTTCATTTTTAAACATTTTTGTTTGTTTGTTTGTTTTGAGATAGAGTCTCAAGCTGTCACCCTGGGTAGAGTGTCGTGGCGTCATAGCTCACAGCAACCTCCAACTCTTGGGTGCAAGCGATCCTCTTGCTTCAGTTTTTCTATTTGTAGTAGAGATGGGGTCTTGCTTTTGCTCTGATTGATTTTTTTTTTTTTAAGAGACAGAGTCTCATTTTGGCACCCTCGGTAGAGTGCTGTGGCATCACAGCTCACAGAAACCTCCAGCTCTTGGGCTTAGGTGATTCTTTTGCCTCAGCCTCCCAAGTAGCTGGGACTACAGGAGCCCGCCACAAAGCCCCGCTATTTTTTTGTTGTAGTTTGGCCTGGGCAGGGTTTGAACCTACCACCCTCGGTATATGGGGCCGAAAGCTTGAGCTCACAGTTCAAGATCAGTCAGAGCAGGGCGGCGCCAGCTATACACCTGCCTAGGCCTCCCAGATTGCTGGGATTACAGGCATGAGCCACTGTGCCTGGACTTTTCATTTTATACTAGATTTTATCTTCCAGTGAAATGAGTTTACCTCTTTCCTTCTTCTTGTCTTTATTTTCAGAATTTGTCTTTTAGCAATGTTAACCCCATTGAGAAAGGCCTCACTTTATTTTTATTTTTGAGACAGAGTCTCACTCTGTTGCCCCAGCCTAGAGTGCTGTGGCATTATTATAGCTCACTGCAGCCTCAAACTGCTAGGTTCAAGTGATCCTCCTGCCTCAGCTTCCCAAGTAGCTGGGATTACAGGTGCCCACCATCATGCCTGGCTAGTTTTTCTGTTTCTAGTAGAGACAGGGTCTCACTCTTGCTCAAGCTGGTCGTGAACTCCTGAGCTCAAAAAATCCTCTCTCCTTGGGTGGCGCCTGTGGCTCAAAGGAGTAGGGCGCTGGTCCCATATGCTGAAGGTGGTGGGTTCAAACCCAGCCCCAGCCAAAAACTGCAAAAAAAAAAAAAAAAAAAAAAATCCTCCCTCCTGGACTTCCCAGAGTGCTAGAATTATAGGAGGGAGCTACCACACCCAGCCAGGTCTTATGTTTTACGTAAGTTTTGTCTAATTTGCTGCTCCCAACAGATCATTGAGGCTGTTTGGGAAGGTAGCTATTATCTTACTCTTACCTCCAGGAAAGCTAAAGGTCAGAGAAGGGTGAGGTACAGCTAGCTGGTTGGTGAGTTCTGTTCTCTGCCTGTGGAGCTTCTGATCTTATGTCAGTCTCATTTCCATGCTGCCGTATCGTGTGGTTGTTCTAAGAGGACAAGGTCCCCACCGATCTTGATCACTGCTTTGTCCCCAGCACAGAGCCTGGCATAATGTAGGTTCTTGGCAGATATCGTGGAGGTATGTGATGTAAGGTTTAGATGTATAAGGGAGGTGAGGGGTGGCCTTAGGTTTGTATGGGCAGTCCAGCCTGGGACTCATTCATTTGTCCTCAGGGAGCTGTTGGAGTTAGATTACCACTCTGTTCTTGGGAGTTTAGCAAAGATGTAGGGACTTTACTTTGACAGGTGCTTGGTGACAGTTGCATTGTGTTCCTGAATGAATAGAAAGAGACCTCGTCTGCCCTTGTTTGTATGTGATGCTGCCTCTCTCTTTGGCTAAAGGAAGAGTCCTTCACCTTTCAGCTGGAACCTTGTCTCTCTTTCAGGTGCTGGGACAGAGATCCGAAGCAAGAGGTCTTGTGGGGGCAGTGCCTGTGCCCTACTTCTTTAAAAAAGGCCACTGGGTAATTTTATCAGTGTATAAGACAAACTTGATAAAGCCATTAACAGAGAGCAGTGCCAGGCTGTACAATTACAAAGGGGATGAATACCTAGTAGTTCCGATCCCTCCCATCAGCGAGGGTCTGATTGATTAGAGGAAGCTAGAGTGGTCGCTGGAGTCGGGTTTCTCTGCTTGTCTCTGTTGAGTTGGGTAGAAAAGACAATCCAGGTCTCTTTGCCCCAGACTCTTGCATGAACATATAGACTTCCTAGCTGTTCATTAGATTTGTTCCCATGGATGCCTGGGCTCACCTGACAGACACGTGAAAACAACTTTGTTTCCACATGCCTGCATAGGGAAATCTGTGTGGCTTGGTGCCAGGAGTGAAAGGAAAAGTGGTGCTGCCTTAAAGCTCAGTCTCCTCTAAGCAGAGGTAGGTTCCCTCAACTCCTCTGGGGCTGGGAAAGGCTTACTAGTATCCCTGAGGAGTTTTATCCCTTGGGCTGGGGTCCAGACTCTGGTAGGGTCTGGGACAGGTAGGGCAGGAGTCACTCATGAGTGGCTGTAGATCCCTTTTGTTGAGCTCCATGAGGCCAGGTTCTGGTTGAATAGATAAAAGACTCCTGGCAAGATGAGGGACTGATCCTGTTCTTACCCCTGGAAGTTATACCTGTGACCTTAAAGGACTGGCTTGTGAGTGGGAATCAAATGGCTCACTAGATTCCTTTCTGCAGAAGTTGAGGTGGGATCGGGGTATCTGAAGACTGACTGGTACGAGAATTAGGGAAGGGGAAGGTCATACTAGGTTCAGGGTCAAGAAGTTGCTTGTTTTCCTTTGACAGATTATGGCAAATTAGCCACAGGTTAGAGTGTCCCCTGGATGTCCTTTCTCCTTCTTGTCTTATTATGTAATCTCTTTCTTCTGGGTACTTTGGGGAAAGAAATGTTGATTGGACAAGCAGCAATATGGGGACCAAGGTGAGTGTTGTAGATATGGTGATAACTCAGTTGTGATATTCATGAGGAACCTTTCCTTGCTGTAGTTTCTGTAATAGCAACATGATCTTTTCTTAGCATCTTCCTAACCCTTCCCACAACCTACTTGTGTTTTTTACCTGTCTGAAAGTAGCCACAGATGTCTCCACATGACACTGCAGAAATCACTGTTTATGTTCTGGATGGAGTGGGCAGGATTACCTGAGAATGGATACTGAGTGGTCTTTCAGGCTAGTGAGGGCTGTGTACCTGGTATAGGGACTCTGGTCTTCTCTGCAAGGCAGGTTTATAGGTTTTAAGCTGGTAAGAAGAGAACATAAGTCACCTCAGGGAGAATTAGGCTATGGAAACCTAATGCCAGCCTACTCTGGGCACTAAGACAGGTACCTGTCATTGGAGGCTGTCATGACATCATGCCTGAGCTGATGGTAACTTTCTTAGGAGCAGTGAAGATCTGTTCTCCTGTGTCCTATGGTGGGGACTGGGAAAGGCCTATTATATTTCAAGCTGTATGCATGACATGGATACATGGGGTCAGAACTATTAGGTATTCATCCCCTTTGTAATTGTACAGCCTGGCACTGCTCTCTGTTATGGCTTCATCAAGTTTGTCTTATACACTGATAAAATTACCCAGTGGCCTTTTTTTAAAGAAGTAGGGCACAGGCACTGCCCCCACAAGACCTCTTGCTTCGGATCTCTGTCCCACATTGTTCCTAGATAGGAGGTGGGCAGGAAAACCTGGTCTAAACCAGAGCCTCACCAGCTCCTGCCCTAGACTGACATACTTGTGCTCTTTGCCAGGCCACAGAAAGCACAGGTGTGCAGGAAGCATTTGCCATGGAAGCCAGGGAGCTTGGGAGTTCCATACCCACCTACCATCTCATTCCTGAGGCCGGTCCACCTAGGATGGAAGAAGATGTGGGCTCATCGCCTCAAAAGTCCCGAGAAACTATGCAACTGAAGAAAGAGATCTCCCTGCTAAATGGGGTCAGCCTGGTGGTGGGCAACATGATTGGCTCAGGGATCTTCGTCTCACCCAAGGGTGTGCTGGTATACACTGCCTCCTATGGGTTGTCACTGGTTGTATGGACCATTGGTGGGCTCTTCTCTGTTGTGGGTGCCCTTTGCTATGCAGAGCTGGGGACTACCATCACCAAATCTGGAGCCAGTTATGCTTATATTCTAGAGGCCTTTGGGGGCTTCATTGCCTTCATCCGTCTTTGGGCCTCACTGCTAATTGTTGAACCTACCAGTCAGGCCATCATTGCCATCACCTTTGCCAACTACATCATCCAGCCCTCCTTCCCCACCTGTGATCCACCCTACCTGGCCTGCCGTCTCCTCGCTGCTGCCTGTATATGTAAGTGGGGGCTGAGTGTGGGAAGATGTGGTGGGTGCTGTGGGGTACTGTAATAATGGTATTTTATATTTGAATAGCATAGTTTGCTTTTGGGGGGAGAAGGAGGCATGTTAACTTTTGAGGATGTAATTTTACTAGAGTCATTTAATCCTGAGCGATAAGTAAACATAAAGGCTGGAGGTGGGAGAAGTTGGAATCTGTTTGTGGCTTTTAGTGCCTCTTGTTCCTCTCCTCTTGGCTGCCTCTTGAGTTCTATTCCTTGGTCTATGTGGCAAGTTGGTACAGGTCTTGTATTTGTCTTGTCAGGTGTTTTGCTTTGAATCAACATCACCGGTTGTAACTTAGCCCAGAAAAAAGCAGTATCAAGACCTTTATTCTGCTGCTTTTAAAAAAAAAAAAAAGCCTTTATACCCTCAGCATTCATCTTAAACCAGTTTAAAGACATCTGTGAGAAAATAGACTTCTCTAGACTATGGGAGTCCTAAGGTATCATCACGCAGGCCCTCAGGACCCCCTCCTTCCTCATAACTTACCACCTACTTCCTGTCACTGCCACTCTTTCCGGCCTGTTCTGAGCAGCAGGCACCACACCAAAATGGCTTTTTCCCACTGGTGTTTCAGATTTCTTTACATTGACTTTGTAAACAAGCTTGCCTGCAGCCAGTGAGAAGAAGGTAGCTCCTAGCTCACGTTTGAGTTTCTGAGGATAGAACTTGAAAGATTTTAGTGCATTCCTCTTTATTTTCCTTTTTCTTTTATAGGGTAGTAAGGAGAGAAGATTGCTGTGAATTTATCCAGCCTAGCAGAGCCAGTGTTGAGTTGAGAAATGGCACAGAAATCTGTGTTTCTTAGCACTATGCTGCCAGAGCACTTTATTATACTCTGTTCTTTCCATATCTCTGCTTGCAAAAGCTTTGGCAGCATATATAGTTTATCTACAGTGTGGAAAATAGATTGAGAGTACCTTGGAGTTAGCAATAAAACACTGTATGATACCCATGCCTCCTGATTTTAAGGTATTTGTTAAAGACAAATCTTAAAGGGAACCTGTTTATATTCTTTGGGACAGTGAGGGGGAAACACATAGCCCTGGGAGGAGGTAAGATGGGTGCCTGGCTTTATGTCTGATAGAGTTTGGCCAGGAAAATGCTAGCCTGACTTAGCTCTTTAGAAAAGCAATACCTTTTCCCCTCAGGACAGTCCACAAAACAAAACAAAACAGAAGGGGATAACTTTCTTGGCCAGGCTTGGTGGCTAAGGCCAGTAATCCTTGCACTTGTGGAAGCCCAAGCAGGGAGATTGTTTGAGGCCAGGAGAGCAAGAGTGAAACTCCATCTCTACTAAAAAAATAGAAAAATTTGCTCAGTGTTATGGCACATGTAGTTATAGCCACTTAGGAGGCTGAGGCAGGAGGATTGTTTGAACGTAGGAGCTTGAGGTTGCAGTAAGCTATGTTGACACCTCTGTACTCCAGCGTGGGTGACTACGACACCCTGTCTTAAAAAGAGAGGGGGATAATTTTCTGATTACAAACCATGTACATTGAAGAGAAAATTGAATTACTCTCAGATCACTCATAACCTTTCACCAAGAGGTTTTTTTTTTTTTTTCTAAAAACAGGAGTGGCAGGCATGTTAATCCTAATACTCTAGGAGGCCGAGGCGGGTGGACTGCCTGAGCTCATGAGTCGGAGACCAGCTTGAGCAAGAGCCAGACTCCATCTCTAAAAATAGCCAGGTGTTGTGGTGGGTGCCTGTAGTCCCAGCTACTCAGGAGGCTGAGGCAAGAGAATTCCTTGAGTCCAAGAGTTTGAGGTTGCTGTGAGCTATGATGCCATGGCACTCTACCAAGGGTGACAAAGTGAGACTCTGACTGAAAAGGAAAAAAAAAAAAGTTTTTTTTCTGTTTGTTTTATTTTTTTCAGAAATAGGGTTTTGCTAGGTTACCCAGATTAGAGTGCAGTGGTGTGATCTTAGCTCACCGCAGCCTCAAATGCCTGGACTCAAGTGATCCTCCTGCCTCAGCTTCCTGAATAGCTAGGACTACAGATGTGTGCCTAGCTCATTTTTATTAAAGAAGAATACTTTGAATAGTTGAATAGTGTCTTTATTTTTCTTTTGTAGAATCGGCATTATGCTTTGCTTGTAACAGCTTCATAGTCTCTTTTTTTTTTTTTTTTTTTGAGACAGAGTGTCACTCAGTTGCCCTGGAGTCTGCCACAACACCCAGCTAGTTTTTTTCTATTTTTGGTAGAGATGGGGTCTCACTATGCTGAGGTTGGTTTCATACTCCTGAGTTCAGGTGATCTGCCTGCCTTGGCCTCCCAGGGTGCTAGGATTATAGGCATGAGGTACCTTACCCAGCCATATTCTGCTTTCTAAACTTAGTATATCGTGGACTTTTTCCCATTTCTTGACATGTTCTCTAAAAGCAACATTTTTTGGTGTTTTGTTATTAAATGGTAATAACCTGGAGTTTATAGACTATTTGAAGAAAGCAAAAAAATAAAATTAGAATTGCTTATGATTTTGCCTCCCAGGCAACTGTTTTTATTTACTATTTGGGTGAAATAGTAAATATTTTTGGTATTTGTGTGCATATCTATCTTTTTTTTTTTTGAGACAGAGCCTCAAGCTATCACCCTGGATAGAGTGCTGTGGCTTCACAGCTCACAGCAACCTCCAATTCCTGGGCTCAAGCAAGTCTCCTGCCTCCGCCTCCCAAGTAGCTGGGACTACAGGCGCCCGCCA
>CAUYRH010011705.1:0-11414 GCA_963574655.1 Perodicticus potto | reverse complement strand
GACAATGGAAGCAGCCGCACTTTGCACTCCAGGACTGAAACGACTCCGCCGCCCGCTAACAGTTCTGGGAACGGACACCCAGAATACATCGCCTATGCGCTTGTGCCTGTGTTCTTTATCATGGGGCTCTTTGGGGTCCTCATCTGCCACCTGCTGAAGAAGAAAGGCTATCGTTGTACCACAGAAGCCGAACAAGACATCGAAGAGGAAAAGGTTGAAAAGATAGGTAAGTCGCCTTGTTATGGCAGGGAATTTCTAAATAAGAAAGGAGTGAGAGAGGCCTTCTGTTTCTAAGATCATGATCCAGCCTGCTAGCAGCTGCTGTGGTGCCCTGCCTAGGTGAAGATTCCACAGTAATCACACCTGGGAGTTGAAACTTTGCTTCTATTTAATGAATGCCTGCCAGGTAATTTTCCCTTATGGCCTTGGACAAGTTAGTTATGCTCTGAATCTTTGCTATGTATAGTTTAACTTAAATTCATTTTTATTGCATTTGATTTTCTTCAGTTGACATTTTAATTTAATTGAGGTGAAGGCAATAATCCTCACCTTGTAAAGTTACTGTGGAACTTACAGAGGAGATGAATATGGTCTCTCAGTAAATATTGATCCTTACTGTTGTTATTATTTACTTTTTGAGCCAGGGCCTCTGTCTCTATCAGAGACAGGCTGGGGGTAGAGTGGCATCATCATAGCTCACTTTTAACCCTGAGTTCTTGGGCTCGAGTGATCCTCCCACCTCAGCCTCCAGAGTAGCTGGGGACTACAGGCACATGCCACCATGCCCAGCTAACATTTTCCCATTTTTTGTAATGATGGGATCTCGTTCTTGCTCAAGCTGGTCCCAAATTCCTGACTACAAGGGGTCCTCCCACAGTGCTTGGATTTTGAGCATGAGCCACTGTGCCCAGCCTCTTACTATTATCATTGAATCAGATTCTAATAAGAATGAAAGAAAAATGACATATCTCACCATTTTTCTAGCTTTACATTTGCTAGAGGAGTTCTATCTTAAACCTTTGTGAAAGGAATTTACATTTATTAAGTCAATGATTGTGTGAACAGTGCAGTGAAAGTGTGGCAAGATGGGGGCCTTCACATTAACTTCAGGGCAAGGTGGAGTTGTTAGGTAATGTTTGCAGAATCCCCAGAGATGAAATCCTATTTTCTCACGAGTGTTTCTTTCTAGTCATCTGTTAGGGAGATTTTCCTGACTTGGGCCTCCTAGAGGGCTAGTAAGGGCAGTCAGTGTTTGCAGAAAGATGACATTTGGAGTAGGTCATCCTTCAAGCAAGCTCATAGGGCTGGGTGGGGGAGGTTCCTCATTCCTTGCCAGCTTGCCGGACTGTTGGTTTTTCCCACCCCCACTGACCTTTGAGGCACGATGAGTCATGTGTGAGCTTATGAGCAAACCGAAGCTGAGTGTTTGTTAACAGAAAGTGGAGCCTCCTTGCCTCCTCCTCCCTGGATGCTCCGTAGGTTGGCTTAGTAGCCACCTTCCACGCTATTACCCAAATACGCGTGTTCACGTAGGAGGGAAGCTGACCTGTGCATGGAGGAGACACTTGCATGTAAATGGGTAGAATGCCCTGCTTCATTGTCTGGGAATGAGGATGGATTTTCAGCCCTCTCTCTTCCTTCTTTTTTTTGGTAGAGACAGAGTTTCACTTTATCGCCCTCGGTAGAGTGCCATGCAACCTCACAGCTCACAGCAACCTGCAACTCCTAGGCTTAGGCGATTCTCTTGCCTCAGCCTCCCGAGTAGCTGGCACTACAGGCGCCCACCACAATGCCTGGCTATTTTTTTTTTTCTGTTTTGCAGTTCTGCCAAGGCCGGGTTTGAACCCGCCACCTTCAGTATATGGGGCCGGCACCCTCCTCGATGAGCCACAGGTGCCGCCCCCCTCTTCCTTCTTGTCTTATTGAAACAAATTATACAGATCAGTTTCAGAGTGGAGGTTTGCCTTTTTCCAAAGAGCATCACATTTTCTGCTGGTATAGAGCCCCCCCAAATAAACTGAGGTTATGGACAAATAACCAAGGTCATGATTTAGGAGGAAAGGAAGCAAGGGGCAGTGGCTCGGGGCTATAATCCTAGCAGTTTGGGAGCTGAGGCAGGAGGATTGCTCGAGCCCAAGAGTTCAAGACCAGCCTGAGCAAGAGTGAGAGCCTGTTGCTACTAAAAGTAGGCAAAACAAACAAACAAACAAACAAAAACCACCCAAACAAAACAAAACAAAAAAACTAGCCAGGTATGGTGGAGGGCACCTGTAGTCCCAGCTACTTGGGAGGCTGAGGTGGGAAGATCACCTGAGCCCAGAAATTTGAGATTTCATTGAGCTATGATTGATGCCATTGCACTCTAGTCTGAGGGCCAGAGAAAGATTCTGTCTCAAAAAAAAGAAAAGAAAGGAAAAGAAAAGGAAAAAGAGGACAGGAGGCGAGTTTTGAGATCAGATGTCATGACTCATGCCTCCCTGCACTTTGGGAGGCCAAGGTAAGAACATTGCTTGAGGTCAGAAGTTTGAGACCGGGCTGGCAACAGTATCACCCTATCTCTACAAAAAAATAAAGAAAAATTAGCCTGACATGGTTATGTGGGCATGTGGTCCCAGCAGCTCAGGGGGGCGAGGCTGGAGATTGTTTAAGTCCAGGAATTTGAGATTGCTGTGAGCTATGATGACACTATTGGAGTAAGACCCTGTCTCAAAAGAAAAAAAAAGGACAGGAGAATTTTACAGACTTGGATGAATAATTGTCCAGTTAAAAGTAAAGTAGTAATTTATATAATAGCCTGTAATTAAAATAAAATTCAAGGAGAAATTCTTTTAAAATTAGCTTTCTTCTCATTTGTCCTAAGGGTTGAAGAAAGGACATGATGAGAAAGATTTAATAGCAATGGGGACTGATACAAAATGCATTTCCAAATTGTTATCATGGAAAGTGAGTGAGTGTTTGGACTTGAGAGAGATGTGATGGGCAGCTCTAATACTTTCTATTTTTGCTTATTCTGCCCAGGGAGTCCAGCTTGTTGTGCATTAGGAAGTTTGGGGCTGAAGGAAGAAAGCCCAGAGTCTTAGCACCATGGATCATTGCCGGAGGTTTCTAGAAAGATTTCGTTCAGTGAAGTCTTGAGCTCCAAGACTAACTGATTGACATGATGCTGGTGACCACTTGTAACCTGTTCTCCCATCTTCTCTTCTCTTTCAGAATTGAACGACAGTATAAATGAAAATAGTGACACTGTTGGGCAAATTGTCCATTATATCATGAAAAATGAAGGTATGAATATTTTAGTGTTCCAGAACAATTCACTGTTCATATAGTTTATTACAGATGTGCTTCGAAGAGCCAGGATTTGTATGGACCCTCTTGCCAATTTTCCTTAAGCTCCTGAACACTGCAATTGTTGGCATTAACCAACCACAATGGTTTCACATGAATTCTCAGAGGATCAGTTGGTCTGCGCGTTGCAGACAGCCAGCTCGAGTTCAGATCCTGGCTTCCCCACTTACTGGTTGTGTGTGGTTTGGGGAAAGTCACATTACTTTATGAAGCCTCAGTGTCCTCCCATAAAATGAAGATAAGAATAAAATTTACCTCAGGGCACTGGTGCAAAGTATCACACATTAAGTGCTCAGTATAGGGAGTGCTCAAATATTATCTATTTTTGTACTTAAAAAATTGTGGTAAAATATATGTAATGTAAAATTCACTAGTGTAATCATTTTAAAGTGTACAATTGGGTGGCATTAAGTCCACTTACAATGTTGTACAAATACCACCACGATCTAGTTCCAGAACTTTTTCATTGTCTTAAACTGGAGCTTTGTGCCACTGAGCAGCCAGGCCCCTTCCGCTCCCCGGACACCACTGCTTTGCTTTCTGTGTCTGGAGATTGGTCTGTACCGTGTTCTCTAGCCCCAAGTGTTAAAGCTCCTGAAAAGTTTAACTTTTATGGAATTAAACATATTTCCCTCTGAAATGTATTCTAAACCCTCATCTTAAATAGAAGATTAATTTAATCTTGATCAAATAAATTAGGGTCATTGTTCCAAACGCTGGTTTTTAACTTTGAGAGGACACCATCCCCTTAAGTTTTAAGATACATGGGATTCCTTGCCCACAATAGCTGTGGATTCTTATACTTTGAATTCTCATGAAAATTTAAAAGAAAATTTCCCCCGAGCTTTGTCTTTGCCCTGGTCAGTGCTGGCTCCTGTAGGATGCTGGGCCATTCATCAGAAAATTGAAATACCTCTGTACTCATCAGTAAATACCTGCTCTTCCACCCTCAGCCCTTCTCTGGGCCGCCCCTACCCGAGCCTCACAGCTGCTCTGCCGGAGCACCTGCCTGGTTCAGAATGGTTGTCAGCTTGTTTGACTGCGCAGCTGTAACTCAGAGAGAAGGCATTTCCATATTCACCATAATTTTCACTGCTGATTTTATGTATTTGGCAGAGGTCAAGGTGCTGTATGTATATATTCTCCCTTGATCCTCAAAACATCCCTGTGAAGATGGTTCTGTTATACCCATTTTGTAGGTGAAGAAAGGAAGGCTCCGAGTGATTGAATTTCCCCATTAGTGAGCGGCCAGCTCTGTCTGTTTCCACAGGCAGCACCCTTGCAGCACGGTGCTGTCTGCCCTCTCTTCCAGTGTGCAGCTTTGCAATTTCTGCAGTGTGCCAAATTAGATAACTAAAATGATGACGATGGTGTTTAAAACCCCCCAGACCACTTAGATTTTGATCTCTGTCTTCCAGAGACCCTCTCTTCAGAGATCTCATTGGATGTTTTTATCCTGAGGCTCGGTTTATTTTATTTTATTTTATTTTGGCAGAATGGATTCCTATATAAACTGCCAAGTGTGTTTGTTCTGAAACTTGCTATGACGTGTTTGGTGATGCTCTTTTTGAGCACTCAATCATGCATGATTCTTTTACATAAGAAAAAGTGCTTTTTAATTTGCACAAGAAATACACGAATACATTCTTTGCATAACAAATTCATCTGTCCCAGAAGGGCACAGAGGAAGGCGTGTATGGCCCCTTCCTGCCTCTGTGCCTGTCATGTTCCAGACTGCCTTCTGTGGCGCTGGGAAGCTCACCGGACTTGGGACCTGGGCTTCTGTGAGCTGGAGCAGCTGCTGAATTCTGGAGTCAGAATGAATGGAAAGCAACTATGGGAACTTTTCCAGGGCCTGAAGTTCTCATGTACGGAGAGTTTGCTGTGTGCCAGGCCTGTTCTTGGGGCTTTCCAGGACCAACAACCCTATAATTTGGATACTTTATTCCTATTTTGCAGTTGAGAAACTGAGGCCCACAATGCTTAATTAACTTTCCAGTTTTGCACTGGGATAGGTGGCAGAGCTGGGATTTGAATTCAAATGTTTTGACTCCATAGTCTGTTCTCTAAACCTTGATGCTTCCATGCCCCCCTCAGTATATGTCAGCCCCCCAGCACCTCACAGAGTTGTGCAATCTGGAAGCTTGCTGCATCTTGTTCAAGAGTTTCTATAGAGCTTTATCTCCAGCCCCAGCCCCACATCCCAGGGGTCCCTGGGTGGGGCTGAAAGTTCCAACCCTCACTGTACCCTGACTTTCTGATGTATGGCCCCACCCTGAAGCTGTCTTAGGGACCCCACCCTGAACCACCACATTAGCCCTAAGTCAGGTGTGATCCATAGGGGCTCATTAGGAATAACAAAAGACACTCCTTTCACCCAGGAAATTCCAAAGCTTTTAGAAGCTCAGTGCCAGGAACTGGGGACAATGACCTAAATATATTTCATGTTATACCATGTCTACACATTGATTGTCTCCTAATCCCAAGGGTTGGATTAACCACAGTGCTATGTTTTAATTTTTCTAAACAAGGCTGAATTGAATAGTGTTTGGGAGCCCATTGGTGTGGAAGTTTGGAAAGTACCTGGGACTCCATAGCTGAGTTTATAGGCTGTTGAACTGTCTGTGATGGAAAAAGTTGGGGAGATGATTCCCTAAGCGCCCACGATTGTTCACACTGAGAGATTCCTTTGGATGTTTTTATCCCAAGGCTCAGTTTGTTTATTTTATTTTTTTTCGGCAGAATGGATTCCTTTATAAACTAAGTGCCTTCTGGTGCCATGACGATTTTGCAAACATGCTGTAACCTGTGTTTCTCTGTGTGGAGACTTGGACTCTGGCTGGCAGGAAGGAGAGTGCTGGGGTTAAGAGCACCCGCTCTAGAGTCAGGCTGAGCAGGGGTCGGCAGGATGCTGCTAAGAGTCTTGTGGGAGCCATGAGTAATATGCAGGGAGGAGGCAGGAATTCCCCAGAGCTGTGTTCAAGGATTGCTCTTTATGGTAACTTCACAACCAAATTAAAGCATGTGTTTTAATACTAAGGTGTTAGGTTGGAAAGTCTTCTCGGCCGGGCACAGTGGCTCAAGCCTGTAAGTCTAGCACTCTGGGAGGCCAAGGTGGGTGGATCACTTGCACTCACTGGTTTGGGACCAACCTGAGCAGGAGCGAGACCTCATCTCTAAAAAGTTAGCTGGATGTTGTGGCGGATGCTGTAGTCCCAACTACTCAGGAGGCTGAGGCAAGAGGATCGTTTCAGCCCAGGAGTCTGAGGTTGCTATAAACTAGGCTGATGCCATGGCACTCTACCCAGGGTGACAAAGTGAAGTTCTTGTGCCCTGCCCCCTAAAAAGACAAAAAAAGAAACTTGAGTGTACTCTTAAGAGATTTCACTCAGCGAACCAAGGGGCTCTTTACTAATAATTTTTAAGAGATAAGGATGAATTATAGGAATTCACAGATATATATTAGTAACACAAGTCTACAAAAAACAAGCATTAGTAATGATTCTGATGTATTTTATCTTCCTAGTATAATTTGACGTTTCATTTTATAGGCAGTCATCATTGGATAGGTGATTCCTTTTCTCAGGCTGCTCTTTATTTTTTTATTTTTATTTTTTTCTTTTTGAGACAGAGCCTCAAGCTGTCGCCCTGGGTAGAGTGTAGTAGCGTTACAGCTCACAGCAACCCCCAGCTCCTGGGTTTGTGATTCTCTTACCTCAGCCTCCCAAGTAGCTGGGACTATAGATGCCCACCACAACACCCATCTATTTTTTGGTTGTAGTTGTCACTGTTGTTTGGCAGGCCTGGGCTGGATTCGAACCCGCCAGCTCAGGTGTATGTGGATGGCGCCTTAGCTGCTTCAGCTATGGGTGCCGAACCTCAGGCTGCTCTTTAAACTTTTGTTTTTAAAAAGCTCATTCCTCTAAGCGCTTTTACTGCTATCCTTGTTCTCATTATTAGTGTTGGCTCTCTATATCTGTGGGTTCTGAATCTGTGGATTCAATTAACCACAGATGGAAAATATTCAGAAAAAAAATGAATGATTGTGTCTGTATTGAACATAAACTTTTTTTCTTGCCATATTCCCCAAACAATGTAATATGAGATCTATTTCTATAGCTTCTACATTGTCCTAAGTATTTTTTTTTTATTTTTTATTTTATTTATTTATTTATTTTTTTGAGACTGAGCCTCAAGCTGTCACCCTGGATAGTGTTGTGGCATCACAGCTCACAGCAACCTCCAATTCCTGGGCTCAAGCGAGTCTCCTGCCTCTGCCTCCCAAGCAGCTGGGACTACAGGCACCTGACACAATGTCCGGCCATTTTTTGGTTGGCAGCCGTCATTGTTTGGTGGGCCCGGGCTGGATTCGAACCCGCCAGCTCACGTGTATGTGGCTGGCGCCTTAGTCCATTGAGCCACAGGCGCTGAGCCTGTCCTAAGTATTATAAGTGACTGAGGGATGATTTAAAGTATGGGGAGGATGTGTATAGGTTATATGCAAATATTGCACCATTTTATGCAAGGGAGTTGATCACCTGTGGATTTTGTTATCTTCAGGGAACCTGGAACCAATCCAGCTGTATTTTGTATACAATAAAATCCAAAATTGTAGATGAGATTGTATGCCCAAACCTATTATCTGGAGGAAAATTATTTTTCTCAATTCTCATTATTAATCAAAAGGCAAAATGACAGACATCACTGGATTATACTTAAATGTATTTTGCAGAGGGTGATGTGCCTTCTGTGTCTTGAGGGAGAAGATACTATGGATCTATTTTCAGTGCCTTTTTTTGTAATGACAAGAGTTTTATTTGGGTCAAAACTTGTGTTTGGAAATGCTTTCGGATAACCTTGCAGATAACCATGAAGGCCCAGGAAAATATTTCTTTTGGTAGAGGATGGTACGGTGTGTTAATATTTCTTAAAATAAAAAAGAATTCTTATGGGTGCATGCAGAGGGGTGATGTGCCCACCAAAGAGGATTAGAATTGGAGTGGGATGGGCCAAAAGATCCTTACTGTCCTGTATAAAGCAGAGATATGCACATAGGGCATAAGCAGATGTATAATATGTCTACAGTATTATACAGATACAGCTAAGCAGGTGTATAATATGTCTACAGTATTATACAGATACAGCTCCTGAGTTGGGTAATAGTGAAGACCAGCTTGAGAAACAGTGCTTGTAAAGTCTTATCACTCTCTGCAGCAATGTTGAGCTTAAGAGTTAATTTCCTCCTCTAGAGATGCCATTTGAATGTTAAATGTGAGAGGTTGGTATTTTTGTTGCTGTTGTTCTTTCCTCTCTAGAGAATTTGTTGTGGTTAGTCATGAGAATAGCATTTTAAAAATTAATCAAAAAGGTTACCAGTCAGTAATAGCATTTGGCCTTGTCAATTAAACAGCCAAGAGAAGCCTGAACATTCACTTCAGCTTTTTTATCCGTGGGAGCTGGACCACTCCCCAAGAGGTAAAACCAACGTGGTGTGTGGCTGTGGGAGGCGGGGGCCCAGAGGAACCCAAGAAGCTTGAATTCAGTTCGATTCTGTTGACAACCTAGCCTCCCATTTACAAATTAAAAAAAAAATTAGCATTAGAAGTCTAATTTACAGCAGCCTGTATTGTATAACTTACGTGTTATGCTCTGCCCTTGAAATTTTAAGGTATCTGGCCATAATTATGGGCTTCGTATGGTCTGAAGCGGAACTAACACCAATTGGTCCATCTGGAAAATTGAATCTCTTCCATCCCTGATTTTATGTAGAATAGATTTGATACTCCAGGGTATTCAGAATTCAGAGCTAATTCTTTTGGAACATGCAACTTATTAGAATCCAGATCTTCGAGACCTTTATGTGAAAAAGTAATTTACATTCATAATATAGGAAGGTCTTTGTTAGAAGGTTTCAGGCTTTCTGTGAACCATTTGACTTATGCTCCACGGTAACTGTGATTTCATGTTGGTGGTATAGCAAATGATGAGTAGTTTTAATCATCTGTTTAAGTCTTCATATGTTCATCTGCTTAAATCAGGATTTCAGAATGTTAAAGCCGTTCTTGAAATATGTGAATGTCTCCTTAATATACTGGTTACGAAGCAAAAAAAACCAAAAAAAAACCAAAAAATAAAAACCAGAATACAAGTCCTTTAAAACATACACTTTACTACTATATTTATCAAAGTGTATTTTTTAAAATATGCTAAGTGTTGTACAGCGGCTGTTTATTCTGTTGCTCATGGGGGTAGGAAGCAAAGCGGTGTAGTAGAGCTGCCCTCCCTTGAGTGGACTGTCACTGTCACTGAGATCCTGGTGGGGAAAGTCACTGGCAGACGGTGCCGTATCCTGGGGTGACCGTGGGAAGACGCTCCCTGCTCTGGGACCTTGGGACCTCAGCTACAAGCAGAAGGAATTGAGTTGGGTGTTTATCCAACAGCTTTTCTGAGTGAAAGTTCTATGATTACACATCTTATACATTTCATTTTAATTCTTTAATTTCATTTTTATTCCTTAGCAAATGCTGATGTCTTAAAGGCAATGGTAGCAGATAACACCATGTGTGATCCTGAAAGGTGAGTGCTCCTCACGTGTTGTGGGACATTTTCTTTAATTACTCCCTGAGACATTCTAGACGCTAGAGCAGGTTTCCCGACTTCTGCGCTTGTGACATTTTGGGCTGGAGAGGTAACTCTGTGCTATGGGGAACAGTCCTGAGCCTGCTGGGGGTTTTACAGCATCCCTGTCCTCTACTCACTAGATGCCACAGCACACCCCTCCCCTCTCCGTCCCTCCCCAGTGGGACAGCCCAAAATGTCTCCACACATTATCAGTGTCCTCTGGTGGGGGCTGGAATCTGATTGAGACCTGTTTGTTAGGGAGAGTGATGGGGCCTTGGAGCTGGGAGAGAGTTGGCCGATTCTCATCTCTGTCCCTTACTGGCCGTCTGTTCTTGGGTGAGGAACTGACCAGTTCGAGCCCCAGTTCTGTCATCTGTGAAATGGAGAGCAGCATTATACCAACTTTATTGGGTTATTTTAGGGAACACAAGGTACTTGGGCATTGAAGGACTCCAGGAACAGAGATGATCACCCAAGCAACCGGGCTGGTCTGGGGACACCTGCGAAGTTGTATTTTTTTTTTTTTTTTTTTGAGACAAGGGTCTCACTTTGTTGCCCTGGGTGGAGTGCCCTGGCATCACAGCTCTCAGCAACCTCAAACTCTTAGGCTTGAGCAATCCTCTTGCTTCAGTCTCTTAAATAGCTGGGACTACAAGCGTGCGCCATTATACCTGGTTAGTTTTTCTTTCTGTCTTTCTTTCTTTCTGTTTTTTTCTTGAGACAGAGTTTCACTTTGTTGCCCTCGGTAGAGTGCCATGGCTTCACAGCTCACAGCAACCTCCTTAGGTGATTCTCTTGCCTCAGCCTCCCGAGTAGCTGGGACTTCAGGCACTTGCCACAACACTTAGCTATTTTTTGTTGCAGTTTGACTGGGGCTGGGTTCAAACCTGCCACCCTCGGTATACGGGGCTGGCGCCCTACCCACTGAACCACAGGCGCCGCCCTAGTTTTTCTATTGTTTTAGTAGAGATGGAGTCTGTGTCTTGCTCAGGCTGGTCTTGAACTCCTGAGCACCACTTGCCTTAGCTTTCCCAGAGTGCTAGAATAAGCATTTATTGAACACCTATGGGGCTGGGAACTACGTTAGAGCTGGGTGTTCACAGACACTTGTATATATATATATTTTTAAACTTAAACCTGCTTCTTACATCATAAGGGGAGAGATGCCTTGGCTGATACTTCTTTTGTGTAACCAGTTCTACTTTTTCCTTTTCCTCCTTACCTTAGCCCTGTGACCCCCAGCACTCCTGGGAGCCCACCCGTGAGTCCTGGGCCTTTATCACCAGGGGGCACCCCAGGGAAGCACATCTGTGGCCACCATCTACACACTGTGGGTGGTGTTGTCGAGAGGGACGTGTGTCATCGGTGTAGACACAAGCGGTGGCACTTCATAAAACCCACCAACAAGTCCAAAGAGGGCCGATCCAGGCGCCAAGGAGAGGTCACTG